>CM069863.1:34305691-34310691 GCA_036172795.1 Pelodytes ibericus
TCTGTAGTTAGATTCGGCTTTTTCCGTCATCTGTTCGTCTTCTGAGTACTTCCGATGGTGTTCATTTTCGTATTGACTACCTCTCGGATATTCTTCGGCTTTTTGTTCGAATTAGCGACTTCGTATTAACTTCTTTGGTCTTTTGAATAGGAGCCAATACGATATTCGAATGGAGGAAAGTCGGTTTATACATAGGAAGCTCGGTTTTGAATAGTGTCTTTTGTCCGAACAAGCAACTATAGTCCACATAGTTCACTCAGTATTAAATCCATGCAATATAAAACATAAAAATAATTAGATACACTCATAATACATTTACAAAAAGTATAACTTAGTGCGAAATTTAGTAGGAAAGAATTATTAAAAAATTATTAAAAAGTCTATTTTAATTAGTAAGTAGTTTACTTACAAAACTTAAAAATATTAGAAAAAAGTATATCTAAAAAACATATGTATAGTACCAATTTCGCACACAGTTTTAGATAAAGTTAAACAGATCAAAATCTGCGTTAAGGCCCGTGGGGTGTAAAGTGTTCATTTTAAAAACCCACTCCATTTCAGTTTGTCCAATTTTTTTGATATTGTTACCTCCTCTCCAATATTTTTTTACTATCATTATAGGCCAGAATTTAAGGTTTTTTTGGATTTTTGTGGTGACATTCTAAGAAGTGTTGAGGTAGGGAATATTGTGTGTTTCCCTTCCTTATGTTGGTCACGTGTTCTTCTATTCGTTTTTTTAAAGGCCTTATTGTCCTGCCTATATATTGGAGTCCGCAGGGACATTCTACAACATAAATTACGTTTTTAGTGTGGCATGTCATAAATTCTTTTATTTCAAACTTTTCGGAGGTAGCCGTAGCAATAAAAGAGAGTATGGGGCTTTTTTCGTGTTTGGCTATACTGCATCCTGAGCACATTTTGCAGGGATAAAAACCAGGTTTCTCCCCTAGAAAGTGTAAGTTTTCTTTTTTGTTCTTGTTTTTTAATTTGGCTGTATAGTTATTAGTCAATTTACATTTAAAATTAGGTGCTCCTCTAAAAATTATTTTAGGCCTTTCTGGTAGCAATGGACCTAAAATGTCATCTTTTTTAATAAGGTTCCAGTGTTTGTTCAAAATTTTTTTTAATTTAACGGCCTTTAGATTATAATTCAAAATGATAGGTAGAGCGCATTCTGTGGTATTAGTTTGTGATTTTTCCCTATATTTTAAAAGTTCATTCCTGGGTTTTTTTAAAATTTCTAGAATCTGGGCGTTCAAAACAGCCTCTTTGTAGCCTTTTTCTAAAAATTTATCTTTTAAAATGCTGCATTGCTCTAAATAGGATGTTTCATCTCCACAATTTCTTCTTAATCTTAAAAACTGGCTTTTGGGGACTCCTCTAAGCCAAGTTGGATGATGACAACTCTCAATATCAATATAACTGTTGGAGTCTACTTTTTTAAAAAAGTTTTTTGTTTGTATTAGGCCCTCTTCTATGTAAATATCTAAGTCTAAAAATTGTATATTTGTTTTACTAAAATTTGAAGTTAGACTAATATTATATGTATTATTGTTGAGGTGTGTTAAAAATTGTTGGAGGTCTTTTTCTTCACCCTTCCATATGAAGAATAGGTCATCAATATATCTTCGATAGAGCACCAGATTTGCCAGCCAGCCATGCCCAGACCATACCGACTTGTTCTCCCAATCGGCCATGAACAGATTGGCATAGCTGGGGGCAAACCTAGTGCCCATCGCTGTACCCCTCTTTTGTAGAAAAAACTCTTCATTAAAGAAAAAATAATTATGGGTTAGAATAAGTTCTATACCCTCTACCATATATTCTATCTGAGTAGTGGCGAAAGAACCATCTTTTTCCAACATTCTTTGTACAGCCTCAATACCATGGACATGATCTATACAAGTATACAGAGATGATACGTCACTAGTCACCAAGATATAATCTTCCTTCCACTCTATGTTGTTGAGTTCTTGTAATATACTAATTGTGTCTTTTAGATGTGATTTGTTTTTTTGGACAACAGGTTGAAGTAATATATCTATGTATTCAGACAAACTACTGAAAAGGGTTAAAAATCAAATGGGAAATTGTTACCCTTAAAAAATATATAGATGAGAAAATTACCCCTCGAGGTCTGCGTATTTTTAAAAAACCTACCTTTGATATAGAGGATTGTAAATTTGTTTCTGAATGGAATGGTATTTTAGAAACTTGCACTGTTCACCTTATGAAATTAATTATCAAACAGAGAACCCGCACTTTAGATATACTTGATTCTGAAATTTTAAGTATCGAAAGCACTTTACACCAGGATTGTTCAGATCAATCTTCTATCTCAGATAAAATTGTCCAAAACCTATTAGAGGTGGAAAAGGAAACTAAAGATATAAAAGTTAAAAAATATAAAAGAGATACAGAAGATTATAGACTTAACACTTTTAGAGAACCCACTAATTATAGAAATATACACAAAGACGATTTGCACTTAAATAAGCACAGCAATTATAAAAATATGCACCAAGATGATTCTTATACTAATAAATACCCTTTTAATAAAAATAGATCTTATAGACCTCACAACACAGGATTTAAACCAAAAAACACATATACATCTACTCGCACTTATGATTTTGCACATTCAAACAATTCAGATTATATATATAGGAAACCATCCAGATCAAGAAATACGACTAAGAACACGACTCCGACAAGATTAAACACCACTAATAGGTTCAGAGTACTGTCAGAACTAGGAGAAACATCTCCTTTTTTAGACAGGGAACGACAATTAACCAGACCCCCTCCGAGGTCCCCACAAGAAATGGACTTAAGAAAAAAAGACTACCTAGGGGTGTTAGAGCAGGGAAACATATACAGGAGAAGAAGAAACTAAAGATACTAAAGACAAATATAGAAACAGATCCAACATTCCCTGGTATTTTTAATCTTTCCCAAAAAATCTTAACCCAACAAAAACTTTTAGTTTTGAATAAAGGGTTGAAATTTGCACCTACGAATAAATTTAATCTGTTTTCGGCCTATGTAGATGTAAACAAATTTGTAAGAAATGCTACATTAAAGAGATATTATGCTCTAAGGCCTAAAGATATTGTGAACTCATCCCCCTCTCCGTATATACAGACTAATCTAAAGAATAGATCAACATTCTATCCCTCAACTTTTAAATCAGGAGCAATAGACCTATTTGAAAAATCAGTGGTCAAAGATCTTAAAAATATAATACCACATAAAAAAGAGAAATATAATATGACTAAAAAAGAACAAATTATAATGAATGATTTACAAAAAGATGAAACCATTATCATAAAATCAGCCGATAAGGGCGGAGGGATAGTCATTCAGTCCCGTGAAAAATACATACTTGAAGCTTACAGACAGTTGAGAGATCTCAATACATACATTCTTTTAAAAACAGATCCTACTAACAACTACAAGAAAGTTTTAACTAAATACCTGGACAAAGGAAAAAATCTAAATATTCTCACAGAGAATGAATACAAATATATTAATGTTTTACATCCGAAACTACCTGTGATATATTTCCTCCCGAAAATACACAAGGATGCAGCGAATCCACCAGGGAGGCCTATAGTCTCGGGAATAGACTCCCTTTTCAGTAGTTTGTCTGAATACATAGATATATTACTTCAACCTGTTGTCCAAAAAAACAAATCACATCTAAAAGACACAATTAGTATATTACAAGAACTCAACAACATAGAGTGGAAGGAAGATTATATCTTGGTGACTAGTGACGTATCATCTCTGTATACTTGTATAGATCATGTCCATGGTATTGAGGCTGTACAAAGAATGTTGGAAAAAGATGGTTCTTTCGCCACTACTCAGATAGAATATATGGTAGAGGGTATAGAACTTATTCTAACCCATAATTATTTTTTCTTTAATGAAGAGTTTTTTCTACAAAAGAGGGGTACAGCGATGGGCACTAGGTTTGCCCCCAGCTATGCCAATCTGTTCATGGCCGATTGGGAGAACAAGTCGGTATGGTCTGGGCATGGCTGGCTGGCAAATCTGGTGCTCTATCGAAGATATATTGATGACCTATTCTTCATATGGAAGGGTGAAGAAAAAGACCTCCAACAATTTTTAACACACCTCAACAATAATACATATAATATTAGTCTAACTTCAAATTTTAGTAAAACAAATATACAATTTTTAGACTTAGATATTTACATAGAAGAGGGCCTAATACAAACAAAAAACTTTTTTAAAAAAGTAGACTCCAACAGTTATATTGATATTGAGAGTTGTCATCATCCAACTTGGCTTAGAGGAGTCCCCAAAAGCCAGTTTTTAAGATTAAGAAGAAATTGTGGAGATGAAACATCCTATTTAGAGCAATGCAGCATTTTAAAAGATAAATTTTTAGAAAAAGGCTACAAAGAGGCTGTTTTGAACGCCCAGATTCTAGAAATTTTAAAAAAACCCAGGAATGAACTTTTAAAATATAGGGAAAAATCACAAACTAATACCACAGAATGCGCTCTACCTATCATTTTGAATTATAATCTAAAGGCCGTTAAATTAAAAAAAATTTTGAACAAACACTGGAACCTTATTAAAAAAGATGACATTTTAGGTCCATTGCTACCAGAAAGGCCTAAAATAATTTTTAGAGGAGCACCTAATTTTAAATGTAAATTGACTAATAACTATACAGCCAAATTAAAAAACAAGAACAAAAAAGAAAACTTACACTTTCTAGGGGAGAAACCTGGTTTTTATCCCTGCAAAATGTGCTCAGGATGCAGTATAGCCAAACACGAAAAAAGCCCCATACTCTCTTTTATTGCTACGGCTACCTCCGAAAAGTTTGAAATAAAAGAATTTATGACATGCCACACTAAAAACGTAATTTATGTTGTAGAATGTCCCTGCGGACTCCAATATATAGGCAGGACAATAAGGCCTTTAAAAAAACGAATAGAAGAACACGTGACCAACATAAG
>CM069863.1:34317756-34320256 GCA_036172795.1 Pelodytes ibericus
TACATATACACATACATATATATACATATATATATATACACATACATATATATATACATATATATATACACATACATATATATATACATATATATATATACACATACATATATATATACATATATATATATATACACATACATATATATATACATATATATATATACACATACATATATATATACATATATATATATACACATACATATATATATACATATATATATATACACATACATATATATATACATATATATATATACACATACATATATATACATATATATATATACACATACATATATATATACATATATATATATACACATACATATATATATACACATACATATATATATACATATATATATACACATACATATATATATACATATATATATACACATACATATATATATACATATATATATATACACATACATATATATATACATATATATATACACATACATATATATACATATATATATATACACATACATATATATATACATATATATATATACACATACATATATATATACATATATATATATACACATACATATATATATATACACATACATATATATATACATATATATATATACACATACATATATATATACATATATATATACACATACATATATATATACATATATATATATACACATACATATATATATACATATATATATATATACACATACATATATATATATACACATACATATATATATACACATACATATATATATACATATATATACACATACATATATATATACATATATATATATACACATACATATATATATACATATATATATATACACATACATATATATATACATATATATATATACACATACATATATATATACATATATATATATACACATACATATATATATACATATATATATATACACATACATATATATATACATATATATATATACACATACATATATATATACATATATATATATACACATACATATATATATACATATATATATACACATACATATATATATACATATATATATATACACATACATATATATATACATATATATATATACACATACATATATATATACATATATATATATACACATACATATATATATACTATATATATATACACATACATATATATATACATATATATATATACACATACATATATATATACATATATATATATATACACATACATATATATATACATATATATATATACACATACATATATATATATATATATATATACACATACATATATATACATATATATATACACATACATATATATACATATATATATACACATACATATATATACATATATATATACACATACATATATATATACATATATATATACACATACATATATATACATATATATATACACATACATATATATACATATATATATACACATACATATATATACATATATATATACACATACATATATATACATATATATATATACACATACATATATATATACATATATATATACACATACATATATATACATATATATATACACATACATATATATACATATATATATACACATACATATATATATACATATATATATACACATACATATATATACATATATATATACACATACATATATATACATATATATATACACATACATATATATACATATATATATACACATACATATATATACATATATATATACACATACATATATATACATATATATATATACACATACATATATATACATATATATATACACATACATATATATACATATATATATACACATACATATATATACATATATATATACACATACATATATATACATATATATATACACATACATATATATACATATATATATACACATACATATATATACATATATATATACACATACATATATATACATATATATATATACACATACATATATATACATATATATATACACATACATATATATACATATATATATACACATACATATATATACATATATATATACACATACATATATATACATATATATATATACACATACATATATATACATATATATATACACATACATATATATACATATATATATACACATACATATATATATACATATATATATACACATACATATATATACATATATATATACACATACATATATATACATATATATATACACATACATATATATACATATATATATACACATACATATATATACATATATATATACACATACATATATATACATATATATATACACATACATATATATATACATATATATATATACACATACATATATATACATATATATATACACATACATATATATACATATATATATACACATACATATATATACATATATATATACACATACATATATATACATATATATATACACATACATATATATACATATATATATACACATACATATATATACATATAT
>CM069863.1:34330256-34405256 GCA_036172795.1 Pelodytes ibericus
CACAGTGGTGTGAAGAAAAATAAAACAAATAAAGACTGGGGTGTGTGCGAAAGAGTCTGTCTCTCTGTGTGACTGACTCTCGCTCGCTGTGTGTGTGACTGACTCTCTCTGTGACTAACTCTCTCTCTGTGTGACTGACTCTCGCGCTTTCTCTTTGTGTGACTGACTCTCGCTCTCTCTGTGTGTGTGTGACTGACTCTCTGTGTCCCTCTGTGTGACTGCTTCTCTCTCTCTGTATGTAACTGGCTCTCTCTTTATGTATGTGACTGACTCTTTCTCTCTCTGTATATGACTGACTGTGTGTCTGAATCTCTCTCTTTGAGTGTGTCTGAATCTGTGTGTGTCTCAATCTCTCTGTGTGTGACTGACTGACTGTTTGTGTGACTGACTCTCTCTGTGTGACTGACTGACTCCCTCTCTGTGTGTGACTGACTCTCTCACACATAGATACATATATATATATATATATATATATATATATATATATATATATATATATATATATATATATAATGTGTATGTATAAGGTTTATTCCTGGCACAGTGGTATGAAGAAAAATACAAAATAAAGACTGGATGCAGTGAGGTTAAAAGGAATTTGGCATCTTTAGAGCGGTCCCATTTTGAGTCTGTCCGTGACAAGGGACGATATCGGCGCTGACTTGGGGACCAGAGAGGAACAAAAGGGGAATTATTCACTTGGATAGTTCTCTCTGGGCTTTCTTTGAAGTCGGCAGCTTTTGGAACAAAGTCAGAGAGCACAGTCTCATAGCCAGATCACGCAATGCTGTATCAGCATATGCAACATGACAGTCACAAGGTAATGAGTGTACCATGTTTAGCATATACATACATACATATATACACACACACACACACACTAAGTAATCCTGCTCTTTATTTGAGGGACAATTTTTATGAATTCTGGAATACAATGCAGCTTTAAATGCTAATACACTAAAGGTATTTTTTCACCTCAAATAGCTGACCTGTGTCCATTTACATGTCTGTACAGAAAGAGTATCTATAATATTTTTCTATGTTAAACTGGAAGACATTTATGGTTCTTGTTTTATTTTTTGGATATGTGCTTTCAAGTACACAGACATCCACATTTCAGTGCTAGTTAATTGTAATGCATTGTACAACCTGCAAAATCCTTAAATTGTAATTAAAACCTTTTTCTGTTTTGGTCATTGAGGAGTTAGTTTATAGTGTTTATAGAGGTAATTATTTTATTTCAGGCTTCCAGGCATTAGAAATTAGAAATCCGCGTGGGTATTGCTAGCCCCGCGACTGGCTGTATGTGTGCGTGTGCATGCCTGACCGCGCCTGGCTGTATGTGCTTGTGTTTATTTGTGACCGTGAATGGCTGTATGTGCGCGCGTGCATGTGTGACCGCGCCTGGCTGTAAGTGCGCGTGTGCATGTGTGACTGCGCCTGGGTGTAAGTGCACTGGCTGTGTGTGACTGGCAGTGTGCATGCACACGTGTGCATATGCGACTGCAACTTGTGCATGCGACAGGCTGTGCGCGTGTGACGGGCTGTGCATGCGTGGCTGACTGTATGTGTGTGTAACTTACTTACTATGTGTGTCTGTGTGTGTATATGTGACTGACTGTATGTTTGTGTGTATGTGTTTGACGGTGTATGTGACATTGTCTGGCTCTTAGATTTTTTGCTGGCTCCTAAAACTCAGTTAAGTTTCTGTCACAATTTGAATACTTTTATTGCCTTACATGCATATTGGTCCACCAAATCTGTGCAGCTAATCAGAAGTAAGCAATGCATAGATCCCATTTGCCATGCATTATTTGAAAATGTAAAGCTTTTGGAAATAACAAAATAAGTTTAAAAAGAAACACATAAACATGAAGTTGTGAGAAAAAATGCACATGTAATTATTACACTCAGGATGTAGGATATAACAATAAATACAGTCAACACACCATGAAATACATTATTTTATTCAAAAGCAGGGCCGGCCTTAGGGGTGTGCGCCCTGTACACAGGGCGCAACACCCCAGGGGGCGCCCGCCAGCCACAAAAAAAAAAAATTAACAAAAAAAATAAAAGTTTGCCAGTAGAGGCACTGTATGGGAAGATCAAAAGCTGTCCCCTCTGCTCGGCAGCTCTGTTGGATCCGGGGCTCACCAGCTGAGAGGTGTAGCTCTGCCCCCACCCTGTGAAGAAGAGTAGCGTCTGCTTCACGGGGAGCTGCGGACAGCATGAGTAATTGCTGCTCGCGCTCTCCATGCTTAGTAATAATGCAGGGCATCGGATTTACACCCCGGATCCAACAGAGCTGCCGAGCAGAGGGCTGCTGAGGGGGGATCTTTTGAACTTCCCATCCAGTACCTCTACAGGCAAACATTTTTTTTCCCTGTGGCTGGCGGGCCGGCGCTGTTCACAAGTGTTCATAGTCAGGGTCCAAGTAAGGAATGCTATATGCAAGAAAAAAAGTCTGAAATTCTATTCCCTGCATGCAGTTCATCTAGTACTAACTCTGTATGCCCCGCACACACTGCCAAATGGCAGCGAAGCATTATTTAGGAAATTTGTATTTAATTATAATTCTTCTGTAGTTATTCCTGGGTGATCATGAACTAAAATGATCATATCAGGATCATCCAGTTCCTTGTTTTAAATATTTAAGTTCCTTACACTATCAATGTCACTGTCGGAGACTTCTCAGCATATAGGTTAGACTGCCATATCTTTGATTATACCCCATCAGGCGATCACAAACAATGTAGACCTTTAGCAATACTAAATAGATTTGTAATCATTAGCTCATTAAATGTTTCTTGAAAAGGGATTTAAATGTGTATGAACATGCTTCTTTGGAGCAGCACTCATGGCATTATCAGGAGTATGTATCAATGAAGGGCCATCTGATACATTAATCAGTTTTAAAAGTCTAAAATTATGTAGATTTTATAGCTTACCTGGTAAATTAGATTGTTCAGTCCTGGATACAGTGGGTGTAGCAGGCAACGGCCGCTGTCCCCGTGGATGATGGGCTGGTAAAGACATTCGGACTGACCCAATAAATTCTACATATGTCCCAGGAAAGTCCCCTTTCTGCTTGGTTCTCTCATTGACGCCCAAAATCCATCCAATACGGTTAGGCTGCTGTTCATCCCCATCTTTAAAGCCAAGGGACATCAATGCTGATCGGCTAACTGTTAGCGTATCACCTGGCATAAGGTCAATATCTTCCTCCCGCTCTTTGTTATATGGGTACAGTGCCCGGTACTGGAACCCCTCGGTAGACATTGGTGCAGCCTACTTAGCCCTAAATTCGGCAGGGTCTAGAAACCGCAGCTGCCCAAAATCAAGTCTTAGTGCATTGCAGTAACAGATATTAGAAGATTACAGTGTTTGGCTCATCACAGTAAGAAAATTGAAAAGTATTTGCTTGCCAGTGGTTGGCATTTTCCTACAAAGGGGTTCTGCGTAGACCCTCTACAGTAATTACGCACGATCCATTGGGAATGGACAATGCAGTGTGAAAAAAGAGAAACCTCTGCTTTATGTGCCTCTTATTCTGAGTTTGAAACCACGGTTCAGCCAGATTATGGAGCACAAGAAAAGTGAGACAAACATAATCCAGGACTTTACAGGGATCATGCGGCAGAAAGGGGAAGTTCAAGTAGTGGAGATGTGAGATTTTCCTTACTGCAAATGGCAATTTCAAGTCCCGTACTTAAACTGAAATGAAAATGACATAAATGTGAGATAGAAGATGTGCAAAAGATCTCAAATACAATACATTAATCATGCAAAATTACATTCTCACAACAGAGATGTGGCAATACAAAATTCATAATGCATTCTAATGTACTTTGAGGAAAGCTCAACATTTTATGGGGGAAAAAATTATTTTTTGTAAGGTTTAATTGACTTGAATTAAGAGAATACAATTTGTCTTTAAGATACCAACCTTGAGCTGTGTACACTTGCCACATTGTACATTCAGTTTAATTCCCTAAAGGTCAGGGTGGATTTGATTTAAATAATTTTTTAAATCACTAGTCAATAAGACTCGATTTTTATCAAGTTAATTTAACCCTTTAGTGACAGAGTTCTATGGTGCATTTGATGTGCCTTGAAGACCAGAATAACATTATTTTTGTCATGCGTTTCCTTAACTGTAATTTATTTCTTTGTGTTCAGTACACCCACACAAATGATATATCGTTTTTTAAATAACAAATTGGACTTTCGTTTGATATAATTTACTATTTTAAAAAAATCTAAAATATGATGAAAAGATGCCAAAAAAAACACTTTTTCTAACACAATTACAAACTGCAAAAAAGAAACCAATCTATATAGCACGAGCGTCCAATGTGCGGCCCGCGGGCCAAATGCGGCCCGCCCGCCAGAGAGGTGCGGCCCGCCTGAGAGTGGCAGCGGTAGCCGCACCTCTCACCCGCTCCAGCAAAGTGCGCACCGGGATGTCACTGATACCCGGTGCTCCAACACAGTCAGAGCGCCAGGGGACGGGGCTTTCTCCTCTCACGCAGGGGAGAAAGCTCCGCCCCTTCGCACTCTGACCCCGATGGAGCACAGGGTGTCAGTGACATCCCGGTGCTCAGATGGAACAATCCCCCCCTCCCTGCAGATATAAGGTAAGCGAGCAGGGAGGGGAAATAAAATGTTTTTTTTTCTTATTGTAAAAGTGTGTGTGTATGTAAGTGTAACATGGTGTGTTAGAGTGACTGTGTTTTTGTGTATGTGTATGCACGTTGAATGTGTGTGGTTTTTTTATTGCAAACAAAATAACAGGGTTTTTCTTTCTTAAAAAAAAAAAAGAAGCAAAACTCTATGTGTGTGTGGAAGTGTGAATCAGTGTATGTGGAAGTGTGACTTAGTGTATGTGTCAGTGTGACTCAGTGTATGTGTGCATGTAAATGCAACTATGTGTGTATTTGAGTGTGTGTGTGTGTGTGTGATACTGTGTGCGTGTAAATGCAACTATGTGTGTATTTGAGTGTGTGTGTATGTAAGTGCAACTTTGTGTAAGAATGACTTCTGCATTTAATTTGAGTATTTTTTTTTTTCTGGGGAATCTGTGACATACTCACACACTGATCATTACTGTGATATATAATTATATGTGGTTGTGTGTGTGTGTGTGTGTAATGTATGTATGTATATCCACGTGTATGTATGTATGTATGTATGTATATCCACGTGTATGTATGTATGTATGTATGTATATTCATGTGTGTGTGTATGTATGTATGTATATCCATGTGTGTGTGTGTATGCATGTATGTATGTATGTATATCCATGTGTGTGTATGTATGTATATCCACGTGAGTGTGTATGTATGTATGTATAGCAACGTGTGTGTGTGTATGTATGTATATATGTTTGTATGTAAGTATATCCACGTGTGTGTGTGTATATATAGATGAATATATCCACGTGTGTGTGTGTATATATATATATATATATACACACACATACACACGCGCGCACACACACACACATTTCTTTTCCAAAATGAAACATCACTGCGGCCCACACACAAATAAATTTAGGGTAAAGTGTCCCACTGCAAAACAAACTTGGACACCCCTGCTATATAGTTTCTAACATTTGTCCAGGGTTTAGAAATACCAATGTTTCCATGTTTTTCTGGTTTTTTTCCCCAAGTAATAGGGCAATAAACAATACTAGTGTTTTTTTGTTTCCTAACCATTTTCTCCTACAGTGACCTTTTAACCCCAGCATTAAACCTAATTGTAACCCTAACCCTAGATCTAGGATTAGGGTTTATAATCTATTTTAAATAGAAAACTTTCATTGGATAGATTTTTCCTCCAAAAGCATTTTATTAAAATAAATACAATTTAAATCAACAAGAATCATCGATTTTTATCCACCCTGCCAAAGGTGTAGTTAACTGTAGGTGGAACTGCCCCTTTAAATGACTTTCAGGGTCACATGACATAACATTACTACTTCACAATATACAACAGTCATGTAAAACGATATATATTCACACACAAAAGATACTTATAATGATACACTATTCTAAAAACAAAATTATTCCATCAACCAATTCTACTTAAAGAGACATTCCAACACTTTTAACCCTTGCTTCCTTCAACGTTTGTCAGCACGCGACAACCAGGAACTGCTGTGTCTCGCATGTGAGACACAGCAGACAGCAAACCCGTGTATCTATTAAGATACACGTCGGGTTTACTTAAATGTCCCGGGACATGTTTTTGTCGCACAGCCAATCAGAGAGGGGGCTCGCCCCACTCTGACAGCCGAATTCTAGGGTCTCTCGCTGCTAGCGCAGAGAGAGCCCTTCATTTTTGCATGGGATCAGCTGGGGGGACCTAGCCAGTCCGCAGACCAGACGGCTGCCTGCTTCCTATGAAAACTGTTTGTCCTCTAACACAAACCTTTCCTGAAAATGGTGCATAATAACCCCGACATCATGGGACTTCAAGTGAGGGGTACACACCACAAGGTAATGGGTTTTGCAGACAAGATGCCATTTGTCATCACGAGACCGAACATCTCACTCCTTCTGCAACTCCAAAAATTTAAAAAATAAGGCTCTCTAACTTAAAAATGAAAGTATCAAAAGCATAAATTCTGAACATTAAGCTCCCCACTGACAATGAGAAATCCTTAACCACAACTTTCCTATTCAAATGGCGCCACAGACTGACATTTCTAGGAATCTAGCTAACTAATTTATGCAACATATTTATACCAACATAATTTCAACCACCCCTCCTAACAGCCCTCCAGAAAGACATTACCACATACGCCATTAGATCTCCTGGAGTTAATGCTCTCAAAATTAACACGTTCCTACAAATCCTACCTATTGCCATCCCCTGGGCATTTTTTACCTCAATATACTCAACGTTTATAAAATGGGGGCAGAAACCACTAGACTTGAGGCAGTTTTATTGCAAAACCCTAAGACAGCTGGAGGTCTGGCACTAACCTGTATACGAACCTACTACCAATCCTGCCACGTACTATAGAACTTAGAATGGAGCCATCACCGACATCATAAATCATAAATAGTCCTAGAATCATCCGTCCGGCAGATAAAGGGGGAGGTGTGGTAATTTTAAGCAATGCTATTTGGAAGAATCATTCTGGATGATGAGAATACTTTTAAAAAAACTTCAGGGAGATCCCACCCTTATGTCCTCCTCAATATTAAAGGGTATGCTAGATAGAGGAGGGGATTATAACTACCCAAGAACGTGATTTTCTTTATCCCTACCAATCAAGTAGTACAATATGTTTACTTTTTTTTCCTCCCTAAAATACACAAAAATCTACAAACAGATCATTTCAGGCATAGACTCCCTGTCTTGTAATTTTTCATTATGTTGAGACAATTTTACAACCTTACATGAGGTATACCGTATTTGCTTGAATTTAAGACAAGGTTTTTTTCAGAGCAAATGCCTGTGTTACATTCGAGGTTTGTCTTATAATCAGACTTCAAATCGAGGTATGACTATAAAACTGTAATCAAGGTCCCCGGCAGAGCTGCAGGGGACCGGGAACCCCCTCGCAAGCAGTCGATGGATGTCTGCGCATTGCGCGCAGACATCCTCCGGTGCTCCCCGGCACTTCTATGACAGAAGCTGGGAGGTCACATGACCTTCCGGCGATCCGTCATAGAAGACGGAAGTGTAGGGCAGCCATCCACCAGCTTCCCCCACAAGCCACCAGGGATAGGGAGCACAGCAAGTCTGGGGGACTGTTTGTTGGAGACTCCAACCCTTGCAAGCCTGATCCTATGGAAAAAAAATTACATTGATATGAAGAGCTGTCATCACCCTCAATGGCTTAAAAATATTCCAAAGGGCCAATTTAGAAGAGTCTGTCGAAACTACACAGATTTACAGGTTTTTAAGTATCAAACATGTCCTGAAAAATCGATTTTTAGATAAGATTTATAATTCGGCTCTTTAGATGAAGCTGAAAGTGAAAGTGAGTCCCTTAACATGTGCATTATTCTATAGAACCATAAATTGAAATACTAAAAACAGTGGGTGATGAGGTAATATGGTGCTTTTCTCGGTAGTGCACAAGCTGCAAACTGTCCAGGCAACTACCCCACAGTGCCCAAAACCATCAATCAAATACAGAACAAAGTGACAATTCGCTAAAATGCGGGTAGAGTGGAATATATGTAATCTTATAGATCCAGGATATATTCCCACCCATCTTTAGTGCATTTACAGAGGGAAATATACAGAACAGTAGTGGTTATATTGGTAACATGCACAATAATATTGATATTTGCACTCACACTCTATTCCATATACAGATGTTTTGAACTCTTCTCTCTGGGTCTTTGCCTTTACATGCATCATCCAAATAATGAGAGAATATGAGTATCACAAAAATACAAAGGTTTAATAAAGAACATAAAATCCCTTAAGCCAGGGCTCGACAAACCCCAGGCGCCAGGTCGCCATGGCGACCAGGAAATGAGACCTGGCGCCTGGGTGAAGTTACCCTCCCTGTCCCCTTGCAGCTGCCATCCGATTTTTTTTTCTTTTTTCGTAGCGCGAGGGGGTTAAGTCTGTGCGTATAGCACAGACTGCAAGCTCCGCCCCCTCGCGCAACGCGTGTCTCAGTGACAGGTGTCGTCACGTGACATCCTGGCACTCAGCAGACCGATGAGTGAGGACATGCTGCAGCACGAATGTCCCCCTCCCCTGCAATGAGGTAAAGCAGCAGGGAGGGGGGACACATCAAGAAGAAACCCCAAGAAAAGACTGTGTGAGGTGGGTGTGTGTTTGTATATATGTGTATATGTAAAGTAGGTGTGTGTAAGGTGTTTGTATATATGTGTATATGTAAAGTAGGTGTGTGTGTGAGGTGTTTGTATATATGTGTATATGTAAAGTAGGTGTGTGAGGTGTTTGTATAAATGGGTATATGTAAAGTAGATGTGTGTGATGTGTTTGGATATATGTGTATATGTAAGGTAGGTGTGTGTGTGTGAGGTGTTTGGATGTATGTGTATATGTAAAGTAGGTGTGTGTGTATATATATGTGAAGAAGGCGTGTGTGTTTATGAATTGCGTGTATGCTTGCGTGATTGTCTGGCTCCTAAATTTTTTGGCTGGCTCCTAAAATCTAATTAGATTTGTCAAGCCCTGCCTTAAGCTTGGGTATCAGGAACAATGCAGAAAAATCGTTCTGGTAGGCAGGAATAAAACTGGTGGTCGCAATCCCGCTGAGTGTTGCCTGCAGCACTCATGGGACGTTGGGCCCTATAAATACACACAAAAATTAAGAGAACACTT
This sequence comes from Pelodytes ibericus, assembly GCA_036172795.1. Lineage (NCBI taxonomy): Eukaryota > Metazoa > Chordata > Amphibia > Anura > Pelodytidae > Pelodytes > Pelodytes ibericus. Next base: position 34,339,581 of record CM069863.1, read on the forward strand.
AATTCACTTTCTGGTTTCGTTGCTGTGCAACGTCACTTCCGATGCAACTCTCTCCATATTGTTACTGCGTAAATCACTTCTGGTGCAACTATCCTATTGAATTCTCTATGGTGCGGTTCATATTTTCGTCTTTTTCGGATTCATCGTTGGAATTCGGTTATACAGTTCTCCTTTCACATAATAAAAATATGGGGCTTGGGAATTCAGTTTTTCTCTTATACAAAAATTAATCCGAAAAGGCAGTTCTCTCCCCATGTTAAAATAATAGGACATATGAAAGTAGACCAAAAAATAGTTTTATCAAACTTCCAACAGGATACAAAGAACAAGCTATAATTATGTAAACTTTGTGTATATCCGGAGGTATTTTATCCAGGTCCATTATAGAACAATTTTTAGATTTTTTTTTTTTATAAAGAATAAAAATATAAAAAAAAATACACCTTTATTTAAAAATATATATGCTGTATTTCAACAATTTTCAACGTATTTCAACGTTCAACTTGTATATATTCACATGTAAATTGCTTTTTAATAAAAATTATGATATCAAAAAATGCATTTCTTGTTTTTATTTCCTTTTATCTGCCAATGCTGCCTCTCTCTCTCCCCCCAGCGTTGTCTCTCTCCCACCCTTAGTGTTGTCTGTCTCTCTACCCAGTGTTAATCTCTCTCCCCCTCCCTCAACTTTTCTCCCTCCCCCCCTTTGTGTCTCTCTCTCTTCCTCCCTTTGTGTGTCTCTCTCCCTCTCCTTGTCTCTTCCCCCCTCCCCTTGTCTCTCCCCCCCTCTCTTTGTCTCCCCCCTCCCTCCCCTTGTCTCTGTCTCTCCCCCCCCCCCCCCCCTCACCTTGTCTCTCCCTGGTGGCTAGTGGGGGCAACCGGGGGATGTCTGCATGATACGTGCAGACATCCTCCATGCTGCCAGACACTTCCGTCTATTATGATGGACAGCTAGTCCGTCATAATAGACAGAAGTGTCAGGCAGCATGGAGGATGTCTGCACTATAGTGCAGACATCCCCTGGCTGCCGAAATCTCCCTCCGGTGCTTACTTAAAAGAGATAATATTTTACGCCGCTTGCTACCCGATAAACCCAAGATCATCTTTAGAGGAGCTCCAAATTTGGAAATAAAAAACTTACAAAAAATTATACATCAAAGATAAAAAATAAGAAAGAACCAAAGCATTTCTTGGCCCAAAAACCAGACTTCTACCCATGCAAAATGTGTTTGGGTTGTACGGTGGCAAACCATGAGACGAGCCCAAGATTTTAATTTAAAGCCACTACTACATCACAAACTTTTGAAATAAAAGAATTCCTAACTTGCCACACAAAGAATGTTATCTATTTGGTAGAATGCCCCTGTGGCCTTCAATATATAGATAGGACAATAGGACCCCTTAAAAAAAGAATAGAAGAGCATGTAAAAAATAGTAAAAAAGGTAACACACAGTATTCCGTACCCCAACATTTCCTGGAACACCACCAAAAAAAAACAAAAGGGTTAAAAATTTGGGCAATAACAAAGGTCAAAAAATATTGGAGAGGTGGTGATATCAAAAATATAGGTCAAGTAGAAATGGAATGGTTATTTAAATTGAGCACCTTACAACCTACCGGTCTAAATGCAGATTTTGACCTTTTCAATTTTGTATAGAACTCTGTATTTATCTGAAGCTATTGTTCCTATTAATTTAAATTCCTCATGTTTTGAACATCTAGTATGTTTTTTTTTCTAAATAGCCAGTTGGTTGTATAAACCTTTATGGATTTTTATGTAGATTTTTCTTGAAATAAATATTTCTTAGACATATATATTTTTAAATAAAAGGTGTATTTTTTTATTCTTTATACAACAATTTTTATAAAAATTGTTCTATAATGGACCTGGATAAAATACCTCCAGATATACACAAGGTTTACATAATTATGGCTTGTTTTTTGTATCCTGTTGGAAGGTTGATAAAAAAAAATTTTTTGTCTACTTTCATATATCCTATTATTTTAACATGGGGAGAGAACTGCCTTTTCCGATGAATTTTCGTATAAGGGAAACCGAAATATAATAGAAAAAACTAATTCCCAAGCCATATGTTTCCCATATGTTTTATTATGTGAAAGGAGAACTGTATAACCGAATTCCAACAACGAAAATACGAATCCCTTTGTGTAAAAGGAGAGTGCAAATATCAATATTATTGTGAACTTTATCAATATAACCACTACAGTTCTGTATATTTCCCTCATGTGGCCTCCCGTGTGGGAGGGGGAGAGAGAGACAACGTTTGGGGGTAGGGCGGTAGGGGGAGAGAGAAAACGTTGGGGAGAGAGACCCAGCATTGGAAAAGTTGGGGGGGGGGGGGCATTAAGCAAGTCTGGGGTTGTAGAGGCAGCATTGGCACATATAAGGAAATAAAAACAAGAAATGCATTTCTTTTATACCATAATTTTTATTATGAAAAATCTATTTACATGTGAATATATACAAGTTAAACTTTTTTCCTATAGGGTAGTCTTATATTAAGGCTTTTAGTTTTTTCCTCAAGGAATATTAAGAGTTTGGGGGGTCGTCTTATATTTGAGCAAATATGATAGATATATATATATATATAAATCCAATGTTGGAGCACTCAATGAAAGGGTTAAATTGATGTTGAGAAGTTCCTCTGCTTGACAAAGTGCAAGAAAAGGTCACAGTCCCTGAGGAAGTCCGACATCATGGTGTTAGCTGTTTATGTAAGAATGTCTTAGATTGCAATAAGAGAACTGAATATGTAAGCAAGTTTCTACTATATTCTGCTTGAGTGACTATATTGAGTTGTATTTCATGTTTTCTGCTTAGTAGCAATATGAGTGCATATTGTTCACACTCCCCTGTGTAAACGCCCCCTCATGTACTTTATGCTATGTTCTGCACAATTTATAACCAATCACTATACAGGACAACACCTAAATGTGTGTATAAATATCAATGTGTAATAAACTACACTCAGAGCTGAGGATAAAGAAACACGTGCCTTGTGTATTTGTTTTCCGCCTTCACAGCTCTCCAGATATCTGCAAACCTGCCACACATCAACGACCTTAGAAGTAATTGATCAAGAGCAGAGACCGGCTGGTTCCTTTCACTCAACACATTTAATATCAATCCAAGTAAATCTGCCTGGGTGCTGTGTTGCTAATCCACATCTATCCAAAAAAGCCATAAAATGGAGAAAAATACGATACGAACCATTATCAAGACCAATTTGCATAGATTTAAACATTCATTATATAGCAAGTAAACGTACAAACAATTAAAAGAATACTCACGCCACCTGGGTGTTCACACATTGCCAACCCGGAAGAATGAAAGAGAAACCGGAAGTGTACAATAACCATAGAGAAGAGACGCTACGATAGACACGTCCCTGTTCCCACGGAAACGCGTGACACTGAAGTCTCTGTGATCACGGAGCTCAAACAGAGACCAAAAGAAAACTTACAATTACACATAAAAAAAAATGAACTGTTGAAGCGGAGATACACAGCGAAATTGCGGGGAAATAAAAACCATACCGCAAGATGTAAACCCTAAGAGAAAGAAAAACGCACATGTAAAAAAGAAAAAAAACAGGTGGGCGTAAAGAAACTCCAGCGTCCTGCGACCATGGCAACAGTAGTAAACAAAACCACACTATGTACCGTATTTGCTCGATTATAAGACGACCCTGATTATAAGACGACCCCCCAAACTTTGGATATTACTTTAGGAAAAAAACTAAAAGCCTGAATATAAGACTACCCTATAGGAAAAAAGTTAAACTTGTATATTTTCACATGTAAATTGCTTTTTTAATAAAAAATTATATCAAAAAATGCATTTCTTGTTTTTATTTCCTTTTATGTGCCAAAGCTGCCTCTCTCTTTCCCTTGCCCCCAGCTTTGTCTCTCTCCCCCTCCCTTTGACTCCCCCCTCGCCTCTGACTCTTCCCCCCCCCCCCTTTCATTTCTGTCAGTTGATTTTCTAAAAAGAGTATAACCCAATTTTCCCCATACTCGATAGAGCTCCACATCAAGGAATTGGATCTTCTCCAGGTCATTGTTCATTGTGAGGCGTACAGGAATCTCCAAGTGATTTAATTCAGTAAGAAACATCTCGAGAGCTTTAGCATCGGCCTGCCATATCAGAAAGATGTCGTCAACAAATCGGGCGTAAAATAAAATATTAGCTAATTATTTCTCCATAATATATTTCCTTTCATAAACATACATATTCGCATACATAGGTGCCATTGCTGCTCCCATAGATGTACCCGACTTTTGAATGACAAACTCATGTTCAAATCTGAAGAAGTTAGATTTCAGTGTTCAGACTCAACATTTGTAGTAAAAACTCCACTGGAGGCCCTTGGTATTCTTTGGATTCACTAAGGAGTGTTTGAACAGCTTCCAAACCATCTTCGTGCGGTATGATAGTGTATAGGCTGGTAAGATCCATGGTCACCAGCCATACGCCTGATTTGGGTAACACGATTCCCTTGATTTTTTTCAGTAGATTGGGTGTGTCCCGTAAACACGTAGGTAGAGCCAATGCCACCTCCTTAAGATGCCAGTCTAACCACTTAGCGATGGGCTCCAAAAGACTGCCTCTGGCTGCGACAATAGGTCTACCTGGAGGGTTGGTAAGACTCTTGTGAATCTTTGGAAGTGTGTATAACACTGGACATTTCGGATACTTCTCCAGGAGAAAGTTATAGGTGATCTCATCAATTTCACCTCCATGTAGTGCTCCATCTAGAAGCTTCTTAATGCTGGCTGAAATTTCTGTTGTGGGGTCTTCTCCCAAAAATGTATATACTTTTACATCTGCTAATTGTCAAACAATCTCCATTCTATAATCATGATAGTTCAGAAAAACAAGGCCGCCTCCTTTGTCTGCTGGACGGATTACAATGGTTGGATCTGAAGATAAGCTTTTAAGTGCTGCAATTTCACCTTGCATCAGGTTGCAGTTAGTGGTCCTCTTAGTTAAGGCCGATTTCACTTCTGAGTTCACAGTTAAGGCAAATGTTTTTAAAGTATTGTTTGTTGAGGTAGGATCGAAGGTACTACGTAACTTGAAAGGAGTCTTTGTTCAGATAATTTTTCAAAGAAATCTTTTAAACGCAAATTACGGTAAAACTTGACTAAGTCCACTTCTTGCTCGAATTGGTGAGGTCAATTAGGAGGACAAACGTTAACTTCCAATTAGATAGATTGAAGATGGGAATCATATCCGTTTTGGAGGTTTCCCTCTTGGGGCAAAAAAGGCGGCCCCTTTGTCCGCGTCTTGTATATGACCTCTTCCTCGATCTGAAATTAAGAAAATACACGATCCAGCACTCAGTGTATAAAGTGGGAGTTTAATCCAAACGCAGGCGACGTTTCAACCCTCACGGGTTTTCTTCAACTCCCACTTTATACACGAGTGCTGGGTTGTGTATTATCTTTATTACGTTTGAGGATTTTGGTGACATCCCTGTACATTGGCACCAGGATTATTGGTTGTGCAGATTTGAATCTACTTACTTTCGACTCTTCCTCGATGGACCCGACTTCTGGTTGAAACGCCAGGTTGTATGGAAACTGTTTGGTCCAGGCTCTGTCCTAAAGAAGCCTGGTTTAGGACAGAGCCTGGACCAAACATATTGCCTAAACTATTGCGATAGGTATTAGCCATTAGGATATAACATTATTATATTACATGGTTGATTTCATAATTAATGTCACTTACCTTATCAGACCTCCTGGTCCGCCGCCATCCCGTTGGCTGGGGCTCAGTGTCAGAGCCCCAGCATCTTCCGGTGCGGAGACGCGCGTCTAGTGGGACGAGTGCTCAGTGACGTCATACACCCGTTCGCGGATGCGCCCAGTTAAAGGGCTATTTATCAAATTAACCCCTCCTTTGCCAAATTGACCAGAGGTGTGTCCTGGTCATTTGAAAGTATTTAAACAGTCATTTCACAGGTTACCTTTGTCTGTGATAGTGCCTTGTGTGCCTCACTAGCGTTCTGCTTCCGGATTACATTATGATTGCTGACCCGGTTCGTTCCCGACTACCCGTATCTCTATAATCCATTTGTTCTTGCATTCCTGATTTATTCCGTGTATGACCCTGCTGTTCCTGACTATTCTATGTCTGCTGCCTGCCTTGACTCTGCTTGTGACTAGGTTATCTGTATTTCTCCATTCCGTGACCCAGCCAGTCAGTTTCCTGACTCTCCATTTGCCTGTTGTCCTGTGCTATCCTAATCGGGCTCCTCTTGCTGGGTACCCGGTAGTAAGTGTTTCAGTATTGGTGACATACCACCGGCGGCTCAACCAAGGGTGTGTTGTCATTAAGGTGAAAACCAATACTTGCTACCTACGGTACTTGAGTGAGTGTTCCCGTAGACTCCTGAACAAGACCGTTACATTTAAAGATTGTTTATGTTTTTTATTAAAGATTATAATGCATCTATGATTATCATTTTAACAATTAACAATCAAATGTTTTAATTAAATGTTTTTCTATTAAGATTGTAATGTATTCATGATTATGTATATAATCAGCATTGCATACAGTTTTGTTGATTGCGACAGTAATTCAGACTGAAAAATACTGATTTGGGATTGGTCGCCTTTTTAAACACTCTGATATTTAAGGGATGCGACTTGTGATTTACTCTAGCCCCTTGATGAAGTCTTAAGATGATATGCGTTGGGATGCTTTTTGGACTTTTCCGGCATCCGTATTAGTGGGCGTGTACTCCGAGACTGAGTAAGAGTTTGTGCACAGGACTCTCAACGTCGAGTCAGAGACGCCCCGAGGATCGCCGTTTGGACTATTTTTAAGCATCAGTTACTGTAGCTGTCTGTATTATATGGCATCTATTCAAACACCGTTGGAAGTGTTACGCAGTATTCTGGCTCCATTTGTCTGCTGAGTTTCCCCACAGTTACGGGTTCGGTCCCCATTCATTCACACAACTATTCAGATCTCATTGTCACTTTGAAAGGAGAGACCGGAGGCTTTCTTTTCAGAGCCAGTATCGATGCGGCTCATACTAGATATCATATTATGTTTGTGAGTGTTCATGTTCAGTCATTGGTTTTATTTATTATTCTTGACCTACTGCACTATATGTGTATGCATCTATTTTTCTGGTCACTATATTTGTCATATGAGCCAAGACTGAGCTTTAACCCTCTGTTCACATTTCACCTTAAGAGTGTTTTTTATTCATTTATTCATCACGTATTGTGTGCTAACACAGGGTGGTATATATATTTCACTTTTTTTATTTTCTGTTTATGAGCATTTTTTGTATTGATATATTTTTTGAACAGATATGTACTAACTTTAGAGATTTCCATAGCTTCCATTTATTTCCCATTTATGCTAGATATCTATCTTTATATTTTATAGCCCTATCGGTTTCAAATTAGCTGTGTGTTAATCTACACCGTTCTGATATAATAAAAGTCTCTGATAAAATGCAGTTTGTAGACTTACATACATAGCAGGAATAACGTTTGGCCCCCGTGACCAACGTCATGGTGACGGATATGAGCTAATGGCCCACTGTCTCAATAAAGCTAAAAGAAATAAGAGCCACAAAAATGGAATTGTCTTACAAGGTTACAGAAAAGGCAGTGGACAAAATATTTTCGCAGAGGTGAAACAGAGGCACAGACGCCCTATTGCTTGTGAAAGTTGAATTTACAATCCATTCTTGGTCCTTTATCCTTTTCTTTTTAGTTTATTTTATTAGGAAAGTACAAAATATTAATTAAAAAAAACGGATATAAATACTTATAATACAAAACGTATAAATGGATCAAACTGTCCATACAAGACATAGATTGCGTATGGCGGCAGTGCGGCCAAAAGTTTATTTCTCTCTGTCAGAACTTCCTCATCTACTTTGCTGGGGGTTGCGGTGAAAGGTAGGCGGGGGTCTATAGCTATATATATTGTCTTTTTCCTCCCTTCTCTCCCATTACCTATAGGTTTTATAGGTAAGGTTTAAAGTCCTATTCCATTCATGTCTACAGCTAATGGCTCCAAGGCAAGGATATAAAGCATAGTGGAGAGAGGACAACCCTGACGTGTACCATTTCCCAAATTAAATCATTCCGCCATTATCCCTGAGTCAATTATTCTCCCTAGTGGTTCCTTATATGAGGCCATTATGGCCTGATGTATTCTCCCCTCCAGTCCATAGGCCTGCAGGGCCCTGGACATATATCCCCAGCTGACCATGTCAAACGCCTTCTCTGCGTCTAGTGACAGAGCAAGCTGTGAAATGCCCGTACGACCTGCTTCTTTAAAGAGGTCTGCCAGAGTTCTTATGTGGCCAGATGCTGACCGACCCGTGACAAACCCCACTTGATCGTGATGGACCAACCCTGGTAAAACTGGTTTTAATCTATTCGCAAGTATTCCAGCTAGGGATCGACCGATTATCGGATTAACCGATATTATCGGCCGATATTCACAGTTTCCTAAATTATCGGTATCGGCATCTAACTTTACCGATAATGCCGATAATATTTGAATGAAGCAGTTTTCGCGATCAACGATCGCGAAAACCGCTTTAACAGTGCTGGAGGCAATAGCCAGCACCGATATTTCTATTTTGGGACCCCCACGATCGCCCCACGGAGCGATCGTGGGGAGCCATATTGACGGAGCATGCTGCTCCGTCAATATGGCTAAGTCCTCTGCCGGTCTGAGCTTCGGAAGTGAAAGTAACTTCACTTCCGTCGCTCTGAATATGCTACTTGACTACCACTAGTGGTAGTTTAGTAGCATTGCAATGGAAAATAATTAAAATACATATTTAATTAAATAAAAATAGGTTATTTAGCTATATTAGCCTATAGGGTTAAAATTAAATATTTTTTAGCATAAGGGATAGGGTTAAAATTAAATTAAAGTTAAAAAATATTAAGGGATATAATAAGGATTAGAGTTGGGGTTAAATTTAGTGTTAGGGTTAAATTTTGGGTTCGGGTTGGGGTCAAAAGATCAATATAGGAAAAAACCAAAAAACACTATTTTTGGTTTTTGCCCCATAACTCGCAAAAAAATACAGAAAAATATGGAAACATGCATATTTTTGAACTCGGGACAACATTTAGAAACTATTTAGCCGGGGTCTTTTTTAATGATTTTATTTGTGTAAATTATATTTTAGGTCAAAGTTAGAAAAAGTGGGTTTTTTTAAATTTTTCATCATATTTTATGATTTTTTTTGTAGTAAAATTATAAGATATGATGAACATAATGGTATCTAATGAAAGCCCTTCTTATGACGATAAAAACAACATATAATTTGTGTGGGTACTGTATGTGAGAAAGCAAAAAATTACAGCTAAACACAAACACCCTAGAAATGTCAACACAGCCATTGTCACCAAGGGAAAGTCAAGGTGAAAATGTCTTGTCACTAAGGGGTTAATTAAGCTGTTTTGATGCCTTGCTTATATTTACTGTAGTGTCCCTTTGATATAATTGCCTATGTCATTGCTGCTCATTTTACTAAGATTTAATCTAAGTATGGACTATGTGCAATTGAACATTGTTGTTCTTGTTACCTTTTGACTGATATTTATTTAAAAAAAAAAAAAAGTGGTCCAATTTGTTGTATTTGACCATATCACCATTGTTTTGCTGCATTATTTATTTTTATTTAGCAATGAAAAAGATTTACAAAAAAAAGCTAAACGTTAACAATAAACATGTTCATTTAACAGCAGATTTGTGTAGAAATTGTTTTTTTTCACAAAAAATTAAAATGCACGAAATATCGGTATAAGTTATCGGCTATCGGCCTGAAAGTTCACAGGTTATCGGTATCGGTATCGGCTCTAAAAAATCAATATCGGTCGATCCCTAATTCCAGCATATAGCTTCACATCTATATAGAATGCTTGGTTGCATAGGGAGAGGTATTAGCAGTAGGAAGAAGGAAGTGCTCATGCCATTGTACAGAGCACTGGTGAGACCTCACTTGGAGTATTGTACGCAGTACTGGAGACCGAATCTTCAGAAGGATATTGATACTTTGGAGAGAGTTCATAGAAGGGCTACTAAACAGGTTCATGGGTTGAAGGATAAAACTTACCAGGAAAGGTTAAAGCATCTTAACATGTGTGGCTTGGAGGAAAGACGTAACATGGGGGATATGATAGAAACATTTAAATACATGAAGGGAATCAACACAGTAAAGGCAGAGAGTATATTTAAAAGAAGAAAAACTACCACAACTAGAGGACATTGTCTTAAATTAGAGGGGCACCGATTTAAAAGTAATATCAGGAAGTTATACTTTACTGAGAGGGTAGTGGATGTATGGAATAGCCTTCCAGCAGAAGTGGTAGAGGTAAACACAGTCAAGGATTTTAAGCATGCGTGGGATAGACACAAGGCTATCCTAGCTATAAGACCGGGAACGGGGGACTAATAAAAGTACTCAAAAAAAAATAAAAATTGGGTAGACTAGATGGACTGAATGGTTCTTATCTGCCGACACATTCTATGTTTCTATCTTTCTAAATTTAGAAGGGAGGTTGGTCTGTAGCTAGAGATTTCCTCTGGGTTTTTCCCTGGTTTTAAAAGGGGAATAATATTACCCTTTAGAATTTCTGCAGGATGGATTCCTCTACACAATCCTTGTTAAATAGTCTTGGGTGCTAGCTCCTTTTTTAGAATTTTATAAAACTCGGCATCAAAGCCATTAGGTCCTGGAGTTTTTTGTTTTTTTTAGTTCAGCTATCACAGATCTCTTTTATTGTAATATCTTTATTAAGCCCTCTCAGTGTTTCTTCTGATATTTTTGGTAAGGATTTGCCTTCAAAGTACTGTTCTATTTCCTCTGCTGTGGCTTTCTTTGGGAGATTGTTCAATGTGCTATAACATTCGCTAAAGGCCTGACCTATTTCCCCGGGCGCCATAAGGACCTTACATTTATATATTATCTTGGATATATTATTCTTTGATGTCCGACCAACTGAAAAAAAGGAGAACAATTTGTTCGCCCAATTCCCCATATAGTAATTATTCGTTTTCATTATACTCATTGCTTTATCATAAAGTTGTATATTAATCATATCTTTAATATTTGAAATATTTTCTGACAGTGCTCTAGAGGGTGTATGTTTATTTTCCTTGTTTAATTTATATAGAACAATATATAGGTCAGCAAGGGTAGCTCTTTGTTTTTTCTTTGCCCAGGCTCCCAGTCTCATGAAGTGCCCCCGAATTACTGCTTTGTATGTACACCATTTTCTTAAAAAGTCAGTTTGGTATTTTTTTTAATATATTCTATATATTCTTTTCTTTTTAGTAGTCAGTATTCAATCTCCACTCTGTCCCTTAGCTTTCTTTCTTATCTTTGAAGTCCATGAATACCATATTATGGTCTGACCAGGTTACCTCAGTGATATTCACTTTTTTAAATCAGTGCCGCAAGGTTAGATTCCCCAACCAGCCTTGTGGCCACACCCCGCTAACGGAATCCACATAAACACATCGAACATAAATATATATTTGTGCACAATTGATTCCCTGATACAATCGTACACGTCCACAGGTATGTCCCTCCATAACCTGTAGACTGTATTTGCAATCTGTAATGGCAACTAGTAACCAAAGGCAGCTTATTGCTCTTCCTAACAATTACGAATATCGGAAGAAGAGGAAATAAATTATATATATATATAAATATGTCATATTGTTTTATAAATATTCTTTTTATCACCAAAGAACCTCCCCTGATTCCCAATAACTTCTATACCTATAACTCCCCTAACTCCTTAAGTCCCAACCTCATTAATTTCCCTACTATTAAAATGAAGAGCCCTTTGACTTTACTAAATGGATCCAAAAGAAAAAGGAATTGAGAGGAGGAAGAGAAAAAAAAAATCATAATAATTTCTGCTACATTTATATCCCATTATGCTGTGTTTTTCTTAACGTGCTCTAATAGTCTTAATACTTCCCTCCCTTCCACCCCACATTATTTCCCCTCATATCTTCATCTCTGCTACCATTTAAATTCATAACACTTAACCATAAGCATAAAACAAGGGTGGGGGGGGGGGGGGGAGAATAAACCATTAACATAGATGACTTTATGAATATCAAATCACCAAGAGGCTTCCCTCATTGGCAATATTTCTATACCTGTACCTCCCTTCCCTAAGTGCAACCTTACTTCCTTAACTTAAGAAAACAGGAACCTGGTTCCAAGTTGCGGTTGAGGTACTCCAGAGGCCGGCAAAATGAAGATTCCAGAACCAGGTAAGTGTGCAAGTATGCGACGAAATTGATTAAATATGCAAAAATAATTTTTTGACTGGGTACATAGAGGGTCACCCGGTGAGGAGAAAAACACTGTGCTAAAGCCTACGTGTTTCGCGCCTGTCCTGGTGCTTCGTCTAGTGCTCTGCTTATGTATTTCCTTCCCACCTATCCTTTCCATATTATTACCCCTCCAGTCATGTCTTGACAAATCATTATAGTGCAATCTTACTCTACTTCATACATAACTTCATTTGTACTTCCATTTGAATTTGTGATACTTTACTTAAAATGCAACAGATTGTGTGCACCGGTTGCACACACTTCCTGTTCCGCCCCCTTGCGCACCGTGCTTTAGTGACCGAGTGCAGGGCTGGAAGCAACGAATGTCTGTGCCTTTGTAAGAGGCACAGACCAATATGGACTGAAAATGCCCCCCTTCCCTGCAGTGAGGTATAGCAGTGTGTGTGTGTGTGTGTATGTACCTGTGACCGACTATGTGTATGTACGTGTGACCGACTGTGTATGTACGTGTGACCGACTGTGTATGTACGTGTGACCGACTATGTGTATGTACGTGTGACCGACTATGTGTATGTATGTATGTGTGACTGACTATGTTTATGTATGTATGTGTGACCGACTATGTGTATGTATGTATGGACAAACGGTGGCATATTTTAATAGGCAAACTGACCATTGCATATTTTAATGGCAAACTGACTGTTTCATGTTAACTGGTACCTGACAGTGGCTTATTTTAATTGGGAAAGTGATGCTGTGGCATGTCCTGTGGGGGCAAAATAGCATGTACTGTGGGGGAAAGCGACACCGTGGCATGTTCTGTGGGGCAAATTGACACTGTGGCATGCCAAACTGTGTGGGTGCAATACGAGTGCAAACCAAGTGCTGTGGGTGCAATATAGGTGCATGGCAAGTGCTGTGGGTACTGTATGGTGTTGTGTTAAGTACTTTAGGTGCAATGTGGGTGCAGAAAAAAGAAAAAACCAAGAAATGCAATTTTTCAATAACATTTTTATTACATATACAAATGAAAATAGTTGCATGAAATATTAAAAAGTTTCCATTTACATACAGTTTTATACAATGTGGCTTTAGAAAAATTGGGTCGAGGGGGGCCCCTACTAAAGACTTTGCCCAGGCCGAGGTAGCCCCCCCCCCCCCCCCCCCCCCATTAGGGTGTTATAGCAGGGAGGGGGGACATTGATAGGTGAACATTTTTTTTTCCCCTTTAAAAAAAAACTTCTGCCGTGTGTGTGTATATGTGTCTGACTGGATGTGTATGTGTGTGTATATATGTGACTGGATGTGTTTGTGTGTGTATATATGTGTCTGACTGGATGTGTTTGTGTGTGTGTATATATGTGTCTGGATGTGTTTGTGTATATACATTTGTCTGACTGGATGGGTTTGTCTGTGTGTATATATGTGTGACTGGATGTATTTTTGTGTGTGTATATATGTGTCTGACTGGATGTGTTTTTGTGTGTGTATATATGTGTCTGACTGGATGTGTTTGTCTGTGTGTATATATATGTGTCTGACTGGATGTGTTTGTGTGTGTGTATATATATGTGTCTGACTGGATGTGTTTGTGTGTGTGTATATATGTGTCTGACTGGATGTGTTTGTCTGTGTGTATATATGTGTCTGACGATGTGTTTGTGTGTATATATGTGTCTGACTGGATATGTTTGTGTGTGTATATATGTGTCTGTGTATGTATATATATATATATATATATATATATATATATATATATATATATATATATATATATATATATATATATATATATATATATATAATATATGTGTGTGTGTGTGTCTGACTGGATGTGTTTGTGTGTATATATGTGTCTGCCTGGATGTGTTTGTGTATATATATATATATGTGTGTGTCTGACTGGATGTGTTTGTGTGTATATATGTGTCTGACTGGATGTGTTTGTGTGTATATATGTGTCTGACTGGATGTGTTTGTGTGTATATATGTGTCTGACTGGATGTGTTTGTGTGTATATATGTGCCTGACTGTATGTGTGTGTGTGTGTGTGTGTGTGTGTGTGTGTGTGTGTGTGTGTGTGTGTGTGTGTGTGTGTGACTGACTGGATGTGTGTATGTATGTGTCTGACTGGATATATGTGTGTGTGTGTGTGTGTGTGTGACTGACTGGATGTGTATGTGTGTATGTATATGTAGAAAAACAAGGTGTAGCGGGTTTCACACATTCAGAAGTGGAGGATGCACGGAGAGGACTTTCACCCTGGTACTCCAAATTAGAATAAATGAACCTTTATTCTGTATGTATATGTGATGATGTGTCTGTATATATGTGACTGACTGACTATGTGTGTCGGTCTGTGACTGCATGTGTTTATGTGCTGTTGTCTGTCTCCTAGATATTTTAGCTGGCTCCTAAAACCAAAAAAAGAGATACATTTGTCAAGCCCTGATGTAGGCAGATTGCAAACAAACTGGGACAACATGGTGACAAAGGGATGGGGCAAAAAAGATAATGGAGGATAAAATAATGTGATAGATGGAGGCAGATTGCAAACAGAATAGGACGACATGAGGCAGAAAAGAATATGGAGGATGAAAAGAGATGGCAAGCATGGAGGAATAAAGCATATAAAAAAGGGGAAAAGAGATAAAGAAAGATTTAGGAATTTGGGTGTTATCTGTTGCTGTGTACTTAAATTGTGTGCTGTAGTTTTGTATATGGCACTGTGGGGTTATAGCGTGTGCTATAGTGTTGTATCTGGGGCTGTGGGGTTATAGCGTGTGATATAGTGTTGTATCTGGGGCTGTGGGGTTCTAGTGTGTGCTATAGTGTTGTATCTGGGGCTGTGGGGTTCTAGTGTGTGCTATAGTGTTGTATCTGGGGCTGTGGGGTTCTAGTGTGTGCTATAGTGTTGTATCTGGGGCTGTGGGGTTCTAGTGTATGCTATAGTGTTGTATCTGGGGCTGTGGGGTTCTAGTGTGTGCTATAGTGTTGTATCTGGGGCTGTGGAGTTTAAGCTAGAGCTCTGGATATTTATCTGGTGCTGTGTTTATATCTTGTGCCATGGGTTTATAGCTGGTGTTGTCAGGGCCGCCATCAGAAATTGTAGTGCCCCTTCCTGAAAAAATCCCCCCCCCCCCCCCCGATCGTTTATAAATTAATATGTGACTAAAAGTCAGGGTCCGCATCCTGGATGTCACATATTAATTTATGTGGGGGGGGGGGGGGGGGGGGGCACCTAATGTGACCAGTGACCTGTAACAAAATCCAGACAGGTTAACCTCTGGATTGCTTGACATATAGGCAGTGTCAGATGAGTTAACCCGTGGATGGTTAGGCAGATATAGACAGTGTCAGAGGAGTTAACCCCTTGGGTTGCTAGACTGATCTAGGCAGTGTCACTATTGTTTTTGTACATTTACTCCTTAACTAGGAATTATTTTCATTAATTATATATATCTATTGAGACAGGAGATCAGTGGAGCGATGCTGAGGGTTCAAACTGAAATAGTGAAACCTTTTTGTTTGTGGCAGTATTATTTAACTTCTCCTATTACACTTTATACCTAGGATTCCATTTAACGATGCTGCAAGCATGATATCCTAACCCCATAACTTTGACGGGTTTGAGGATTTTTCTAGAATTGGGGTTTCCAATTCTCAGATCAATCTCACATTTCTTTTATTTGTTTTTTGGGTTTTTTTTTTTTATTTTTTTCAACCACTCAGATTCCTCATCTCCTCACAGCATCACAGTAAAGTAAACCCTATGAGGACCAACGCTGCTCAATCATCCTTGTGTCCTTCAGTGTCCTTGAAGTAATTCAATTTCCATTGTGATAATAGACAACAAGGAATCCTATTCATTCCACACACAGTCACCAACCAAGCACAACAAACAGCCTGGTCCCCGAGGCGGGAGGGGAGGGCAGCCTGCTGTCGGTCACAATGATATCATCCTAGCAATCAGTATAACAGTAAACAATCAACGCACATGGTAACAAACCGCACAATCAAAGGTTGTTTAACCATTGCACAAAGTAATCCTCTTCCTTATTGGTTAGATCTGTCAGCCCCTTCTCCATTCGTAACTGGAGCTTGAGCTGTTGCTCAAAGAGTGTCTTTTGAAAGGGCAGGCTATTTTTTCAGTTTCTGGCTGTGGTCACATTCTGTCATCAAACTAATGGTGACCACTGGCCATGTGAACAAGCTCATGTAAGTAAAACTTTCTTACAGGGGGATAAGCTTTACCCTTTGAAATGGTAATTAGGCAATTCAATACCCTTACAAGTTAGGAAGAGACCACCACTCTCTCTCTTCTTTCCTGGCTGTGCATGTGAGCAGACATGGGTTAGGTTTTATCCTGGTGAAGTGTGGGTGAGATCTGATGATTTTTACTTATAAGGTTTAGTTGTTATTGTTGTTTAGTTGCACTGCATTGGTAATTTTGTCCAATTTTAAAGTTTGAGTGTGGCAGACATCCTTTGGGTTTTTTAAATTGTGTGGCTTTACTGCATTCTAAATTTGAACAGCATTTTTTTGTTTTTACCATTGCATTCTGGGTAGGAGCATTGTGTTTGTATTGAGACTGTGAGGTCAGTTTTTTTCTTCTATCTTTGACTAGGTTAATTTAATTAAGCTTTTCAAGTGCCTCACTTTCTTTGGAACCATTTTTTTTTTTTTAATTAGTTAGTTTCATTATTAAAAGTTCTTTGTTTTCTTACTAGGTCTATTTTGGTTAAATATTCAGTGGTCATTAGCAGTGGTTCAGGGTAAGGGTTTTTTTAAAATGTCATTTCTAGGTGCTCAGTATTTTTCAGCAGAAGATTCTACTAGAATACTTCCAAAATGACATTGACAAACATAATGGACCATACGAGCTTCCAGAACCAGCAAGTTCTGATTGTGGAAAGTATGAAGGTTTTATGTTTATTTTGACACAAATTGTAACTAACAAAAAGTACCATATAAAGAAAAGGAAAAGCTTGGTGGCACAAGCGGTTGTAGCTGCAATAGGGGGTTTGGCTAGCATGGTACTTTAATTGCAGCAAGATAATTTGGTGACCGCTAACAGAATGAAGGATGCTTTAGATAAAAAAGATTTCCTTAAAATAGCTGCTCTAAGAACAAAAGCAAGTACTGAGGGGTTGGAGAAGGAATTAAGGGAGATAGAAGAACAGAGAGATTCATTTAGTGCTAAAATCAATGAACTTCAAACTATAATTATGGAATATAAAATCAAAACTAAAGAATACACAAATACATGGGATAAGGATATTCCTAATGTGTACTCAGACAAGTCTTCTTGCACAGACCCTTTGCTGGGAAAAAAACATAAGGGAAAGGTGCCAGTTGTAAATTGTGTCCCACAAGCACCTATAGTAGTGACTGAAAATTTTAATTCAAGAGAAATGCCTAGAAACATCTCTAGGCAGACAAGGCCTTTGTCAATGACGGACAAAGAAAATTTCCAAAAATGGTGGGGACATATGCCAAGCAATAACTTCAATAATTTCACACACTGGTTTCAGAGAGGGGCAGAAAGAGCCAGGAAAGGTAGCCTAAATTTAGAAGAATGGACAGAACTACTAGAAACGTCTATGGGTCCACTGGCCAGTAGGTTATTTGGGTTCAATGGGAGTGTGTCAGATCAGGCTGGTAGAATTGCTTCAACTACCTATAATATTTTCAGTGCTGAAAAAGAGATGACAAAAATTATTATGAGACCAACTGATGGTCCACGAGAAGTGGCCCAATGGTTATTGTTCTGGTCTACATTGCGTCAGCCACAGTATCCCATGATGTTCGGTTCACCAGAACATATAACCAAGGTTTTGGAAGCTCTTCCCAGAGACTGCCAAGAATTCATTATTTGATCCGATAACAGCAGATTTAGAATTGGTTCTTACAAGGGCAGATAACTGGTGGATCAAACATCCTTATAAAGAGCAAGCTTGCACAGTCTCAGCTATCAGAACATTCAAAGTTAAGTCTGATAGTGATGTCAAGAGTAACTGGAGAAATAGTAGAAGGGGGGATCCCAAAGTGACTAGGGACAGTGCTAATTGGAGCAAAACAAAGGGAGATCATTGGAGAAATAGAAGATGGGAGGAGTCTCAAATATGCAACAAAAATTGGAATAATAACTGGGACAGGCAAAAAAGGAGAGATAATAACTGGGAAAATTACAGTTGGGGAGAAAAACAGAGAAACAACAGGAACAGTTATTGGGAGAATAATTGGAGAAGGAACCATAGATGGGAGGAGCATGAGACCAATAGAAGAAATTGTGATAATTGGAGGCATAACGAAAGAACTAGTAGAAGGGGGGATCCCAAAGTGACTAGGGATAGTGCTAATTGGAGCAAAACAAAGGGAGATCATTGGAGAAATAGAAGATGGGAGGAGCCTCAAATATGTGCTTAGGGAACAGATTAGAGATCAATTTGGGGTCCCCAGCAATTACATTTTCTTTGATTCTCTACTTCTGTATGTATGCATGTTCTTCTTTTCTTTCCTCTGACTCTTAACTATTGGAGGAAATCCAATGGTTTTTTTTTTTTTAAATGATCAAATCCACCTGATCTAATGCCGTAGATTGTGTGCAATTAGGAAACATGGACTACAAAACTCATAAAAGACTTGTATTTATCTGCACCCATGTTTAATTGTGAATATATATGTTTTTTTTCACCCTTTTGTCTCGCTTACCCACATTTATGTATAATACTTTTCTGTTACAATTGTGTACATTTTGGGATTATGGTACAACTGAAAGCAAGAGAAATTGGGGGAATGTCGGGTGGTGTAACCCTTATTTGACTATTTTCTTTCACCTTGCTCATCTCACTCACTGTAATTATTGTACTCCTATTTCTTATTTCATATCTCATAGTTAGATAGATAGCTAGACAGATAGATTGTTAGATAGAGGGATATTACCATTATTATTATTATTTTTAAATGTGCTCAACATGATAGAAGATAAACTGGGGGAATGTGGTCACATTCTGTCATCAAATTAATGGTGACCACTGGCCATGTGACCAAGCTCATGTAAGTAAAACTTTCTTACAGGGGGATAAACTTTACCCTTTGAAATGGTAATTAGGTAATTCAATACCCTTACAAGTTAGGAAGAGACCACCACTCTCTCTCTTCTTTCCTGGCTGTGCATGTGAGCAGACATGGGTTAGGTTTTATCCTGGTGAAGTGTGGGTGAGATCTGATGATTTTTACTTATAAGGTTTAGTTGTTATTGTTGTTTAGCTGCTATTGTTGTTGTTCTAGTTATTTAGATTCTGTGTTATTATTTGTATGTTGCTGTTGTTTTGTCTCCGAATAAATGTTTGTTAAAGTAGACGGACCAGAGTTTTTATGTGTATGTGGACATAATTCATACACCACATTTGCGATCAAAATTTTTGACGCCTGGATCTTTTTATCCAGAACCCAATTAGTATGTAGTAAAGCTGCCTCTATATTCCATTTCAAATCTTTTCCAGTCAGTTTTTTAAATACTTTGTATGCCCACAACCATAGCTTCGCTACCATTGGGCAGCTCCACCAGATATGAGCATAAGAGCCATCAATGTCTCCACAGCGCCAACAATTCTTTGGGTAGGGTGTATACATTTTTGTTAGTTTTGCTGGAGTTAAGTACCACCTATTTATTACCTTATAGTGACATTCAACCAAGTTTAGACAATGAATATTTTTATTGACCGCCTTCATCGACCTACACCAGTCTTATTCAGAGATATTAGTTTTTAGCAATTTACTCCAAATGCCTATAATTTTTAGAGGATGGGTATGTGCCGGTATAAACAAAGAATTGGCCTTAGCCGTTATCTTATCCGTTTTTTTGCCCGAGAAAATCAAATCTATAGTATTGGACAGATCTTTGGGACCAACAAACAGCGAGGTATTCAGATAATGTTTAACTCTTAAGTACGTAAAAGTCTCTGACTTCGGGATGTGGAATTTCTGCTTCAAAACCGAGAAGGGGAGGATTCCTTCATCTTGTAATAATTCGTGAATATTAATTTGTTCTTTGTTAGGCCATTTCTCCAATAAAAGGTCCTGAATATTATTTTCTAAAGTACTTAATTTACAGCATTTAGGGATTTTATCAACTAGTTTTAATACTTTTTTTTTAATCTCATTCCATACTTGAATGGTCTGTCCTAGAACTAGAGATTTGTTTACCAGTAACACTATTTAGCCACAAAAAGAATTCTAAATTCTCACACCCTATGGACTCGGATTCTATCCGATACCAGGGTTCGTCTGTCTTGGATTTTTCCTGCAGGTTGTAAATGTGGCCTACCATGTTAGCGTAATAGCAGTTTTTAATCAATGGGTAATTTAACACCCCCCAGTCTGGTGTGGCGAGCAAGCAGTGAGGAGGATAGTCTCGGTTTTTCACCTTTCCAGATAAATGCCTTAAAACCCAATTGGATCATATCTAACCAGGGAGAAGGAACTTTCAGTGGCAACATCCTAAATAAATAGGACCATTTAGGTATAATATAAGAATGTATAGTGTTTATCTTTCCCCACCATGATATTTCTGCTGATCTCCACTCTTTAAGCATTAAATTAGTTTGTTTCAACAACTTTAAAACATTTAATTCCATTGTCTTTTCCACCTGCGCTGAGATAATGATACCCAGATAATTTAGTTGATCTGTGGTCCAAATAAAATTATAGTTATATTTCAGTTTGGAGATACTCGTCTTATCTATATTAATATACAGCGCCGTAGTTTTTGTTTCATTCAATTTGTAGTTTGATACGGCACTATAATCCATCAGTTCTTTCATTAGATAACTTAAGGAGGTTGAGGGTGACAATAGCGAAATTAGAATATCGGCAGCATATAAAGAGATTTTTAATTCACCTTTTTTAGTCTTATAACCCTTAATATTAATATTATCTCTTATATTTATTGCCAGAGGTTCCACTGATAAAATATAAAGAAGGGGGGATAATGGACACCCCTGTCTGGTGCCGTTCTGTAAATTAAACCAACCTGCACATTTATTAGGGCCTACCGTTCTAGCAGTCGGGGCCGAGTATAGAGCCATTATCACGCCATGAATCCACCCCTCTAAACCAAAGGATCTCAGCACGCCATCTAAGTATCCCCAGCTGACCCTGTCAAACGCTTTTTCTGCGTCTAAAGACAGGGTCAGGAGGGGAGAATCTGATAGGGCCGCTTGATTCATGATGTCCAGGATTCTTCTTGTACTGTCGTTTGCAGATCTCCCCGGGATGAATCCTATTTGGTCTGGATGAATTAAATTACCTTTTACACACTTAATTCTGTCGGCCAATATGGCTCCGTACAGTTTCATATCTGTATTTATCAAAGATATTGGCCTATAATTAGCAACATCCTGTTTGGATTTATTTGGTTTCAGTATTGGCAGCAAATTAGCCTGGAGGAGTTCCATAGGTGCTTTGACGTCTTTAGCTATCTCATTAAATAGATTTACTAATGGGGGTATGAGTCAGGAAGTCATGCATATATATTTTAGTGTTCTGTATTCTTTTTGTTTTTCCTGTTCCTCCCTCCTGACACACCCATCTCCTTCTCCATTGGTCTATGCTAATTACTTCCTATATTTATTCACCTGTTCATTCGTTTTCTAGTTGCCTGTGCAAAGAGTTCTCTCTGTTTTTGGGCTATTGTTATATTTTGTCTGACTCCTGATACTGACCCTTGGCTTGTTCTTTGACTCTGTTTTTGATCTCCACCTGCATCGACCCCGGATAGTACCTTGACTTCGTTTGATCTCTGCCTGCCTCGAATCCTCAGCCTGTTTTTGACTTTGCTTGACTTCTGCCTGCCTCGACCCCCTGGCTTGTTATTCGACTCTGCTTGTTCTCAGCCTATTGATATCATCAACCTGTTCCAGTCTGTCTTGTCTCCTGTGCTGCTCAGAGTACTCCAGCAACCCATTCCTGGTTACCTCTAGGTTGCACTTGTGCCGCACAAGCCCCTGGCAAAACATTACCCTGGGCTCAACCTTCGGGTACATATTTGTCAGGGTGAACACCACAAAGTACTTCCCAAGAGGTGATCTTGCAACAAGGGTCCCTCCTCCTGGGTGTCACTGGTACACTGTAACACAAAGGGCCCTGATATTTTTTGTCCATACTGGGATCTGCAACACAATTAAAGTCGCCTGCTATAATCATGACCCCTTTAGCAATCTCATCTACTCTATTCATTATTTTAACTAGTTCGCCACGGGATTAACGTTAGGTAGATAGACATTAACCAATGTGTAAATTTTATTCTCTATTTTGCATATCATTATCACATATCTGGCTTCTGGGTCAGGTTTAAACAACAGTACTTCCAACTGTAGGCTTTCAGCAAAAACAATTGCCACCCCTCTTTTTTTGGGGGACAGTAAAGAAGCTTGATAACTTTTAGGGTAGACTTTATTTTTCCATTTTTGCAAATCAATTTGTCTCCAGTGAGTTTCTTGTATGAATCCTATATGGCATTTCGTCTTAGAAAGTGTTTCATACAGTCTGCGTCTTTTATATGGAGTGTTTAGACCCTGTGCGTTAACTGAAATAATTTTAATCATTGTCTAAAGACCAAACCGCTAGACCCCCCTCCCCACCCGCCCCTGCGCCACATACATTCATACCACCATTCGTCCGAATACCCCAGCCTGGGTGTCCCATACAAGGGCCCCCCATGCCGCACACCATACAACAAGAAATCTGAGAGAAAACTCTCAGATAAGGTGCAGGGCTCCTGGAGCCATGCATAACTATGTGGACTAACCACATACGGCGGGTGGATCGGAGGCATCATTAACCTAATACATTCACCTAATTCCCAATACTTATAATTAGTAGTTTACACTCCCCCCTTAGCCCCTAAATGAGCTGACTTAACAGGTAAGTGATCTCATAAATATTCTTATACACCTAGCCCGTGTTTACAGCCCTTATTCCCTTTATATTTCCCTACATATTTTCTTTATTCTTTACCTATAAGTTCCCTCTCCCCCCCCCCCCCCCTTTTCCCATTTGCTATCCTCTCTCATCTTCCATCTTCCCCTCCCCTCCTTCCACTCTTTCCTCCTAACTCCTTTTTTTCCCTTTTCCCTATTTTCTTCTTCCTTACCCTTCACCCCTCCCCTTTTCTCCTCTTCCCCTACCGTTTCTATTGCTTCTTCCCTTTACAAAAAGAAAAAGAGGGAAAAAAATAAATAAAAAATCGTCTAAACATTATCCTCCATCGCTCTTCCCTCTCGCTTTATCCATCTTCAGGGTCCCAAGGGGGAGAGAAAAAAAAAACTCGTCCCTTTTCTTTTCTTTTTTTTATTCTTTTTTCCTTCTTTTATATTAGATTTGAGTGGTCGATCAGGGTCCTTCTTCCTTGTCTAATCACTCTGTTCATATGAAAATAGTGTAGGGGGGGAGAGGAGGTTACAGAACTATATACCAGCGGCTATAAAAAAAAAATCTTTCCTTTCTTTTTATTTCTTTCATACAGGGAAATTGGGGAGAAGGAGGAACAGAATATGCTTTCTTATTGAATTCATAAGTAGCTAAACTAGGACGACATTCCTCTGTATCTTTTCTCATTTTACATTCCCTTTCAGCAGGTCTCGTCCTCTCCCTATTGCCTACTTCCCTAATCGGTTTTGCATTATTGTAAATTCACACAATTTAACCATTCCATAAGTTTGTTTACTGAGTCAAAAGACTCTACTTGACCTTCGTGATTTATCACCAATTTACACGGATAGCTCCATCTGAATCTTATGTTATGTTTTAACAAGACTGGAATTACAGGGGCAAATGCTTTCCTTTTAGTCCGTGTGGCATAGGACAAATCTAATAGGACTATAATTTTCGCAAAGGGACCGTCTTTTATTCTTCTTTCTCTATTGACCCTTAATATTTTTTCTTTAAATTCATGTGAATGGAAGCAAGCTATAATATCTCTGGGGGTATCTGCAGGGAGACTTGATGGTTTTGGAAGTCTGTGGCATCTGTCTATTCTTTCCTCATACCCATCTAATTGAAGATCAAGGGCAATTAAATATTCCTTTAAATTCGCTCTTATATCCTCCTGTTTCGAGTTTTCCGGAATATTTCTACGTAAACGGTCCTCCAGATCACTAAATTTATCCTCTAAGTATGACAATTTGTTTTTTAGTGATTCATTTCCGTCTTGCAAATTTCAAACTTGGAAGTCCGTACTGATTTGATGCTCTTCCAATACATGTATTGTGTTTGCTAAGGCAATGATTTCTTCTTTAATCTCCATCTTAATTTCGGCTGAATTAGTGGAGATCACCTTTTTTATTTCCTCTAGCATATTTTGGAGACTATTATTAAGAGATTCTACAGTGACCTCTCCATTGCACCTTTTCGGCATTGGGTCTGGGATATCCCTAGGAGGGGAAAGATCTCTCATAGATCTGGGGAGTACTTCCTTTGAAACTAGAGGTGAAGTGGTACTATGGAAATAACCTGACACACTTCTATCCTGTTTCAGATCCTTTTTACCTTTAGTGCTAGCATTTTTAGCCTCAGTGGTTTTCCTCGTGGCCATTATGCTATGTATTGAGGCGCCGACCAAGCACCTCTTTTGACACTTCTTTAGTTTGCTGGTTTGCAGGATTTTGGACTCCTGTTAATTTCACAGAACCCCTTATCTGATTCTCTTTCTCCTTTCCCCTCATCTTTCTTTTTTTTTTTTTTTTATCTGCCCCTCTTCTTCCTATTGCCCCCTCTCTTTTTTCCTTCTTCTCCTTCTCTTTATTTCTTAGTGCAACCCCTGCTTCTCATTACCCTCTGGCCGCTGAATGCTTGTTTAAATTGTATCTGATAACAGCAGTGTATACATAAGCAGAAGCAGCAACAGAATGCATATATGCATGTATGCAGAAGCATATGTGGGAGCAAAAACAAAAACAAAACAAGGGGAGATCAGGAGGATCAAAGGAAAATCACTGGTGCAGCATGGGTGAAAGTAGGACATAAAACTGGGTTTTGATATGATTTTTGCAACATACAATCCAAAACAATCCAAACCATCCAGTTGATTTATACAAGATGAACAGAAGAAAAAAGTTACTTATCTGAGGACTGCAGCTGCTTTGTACTTTGAACTTGAATATAGTTTTCCCAGTCTGATCAGGTCTTCTCGCTGGCACTTTGATTTTATTCACGGGTTTATTAACATCCCCCTGCCCCCCCTACCAGAAGTTAGGGACCCGGCACATAGATCAGCCAGAACCAAACGACTCATAAATCGCAGCAACAAAATTAGTAGACCGCGATAAGTGCCTTAGAGAGCCTTGGTGCTGGAGCAGTGAGGGATTGAGGATAGAGGGTAGGTAGCGTGGAGAAGGTTCTTCTAGTGGGCTTCCACTAACTAACAGAACACCATGCTTCAGCCTCCGATCCTGGCCCCGCCCCCCGGCGCGCACGTCAACACCATCATAACATTTCTTTTATTTTGTTGATGGTTTTCTACAGATATTTCTGTACTGTTTCTATACATGTTATACACAAGACAAGCCTATCTATAACATTTTAAAAGTATGCACGTGTTACCTTCCACATTTGCATCTTGTGCTTACCTGCCAAGTCATGCAGAAGGTCTTTCATTAGATGGCCAACAACTGCATATGCCACCATTTTAATAACCAGTGCTGCCATAAGCAGGTAAATGACATACACACACACTGAATACACACTCTCACACACACTGAATACACACACTCTCACACACACCGACATATACACACACTCTCACTCACACCGACGTACACACACTCTCACTCACACCGACGTCCACACACTCTCACTCACACCGACGTCCACACACTCTCACTCACACCGACATATACACACACTCTCACTCACACCGACGTACACACACTCTCACTCACACCGACGTCCACACACTCTCACTCACACCGACGTCCACACACTCTCACTGACATACACACTCTCACACTGACATACACACACATACACACTCAGTGATTGGCTGAGACCTCCTTCAATCAAGCTCCAGAAAAGAAAAAAAAGAAAACCGAAAGCTGCACTGAGCAGCAAGGTGCCGATTGGGGCAGCTGCCATGGGGCCGCCTGGAATTAGTGCCCCGTGTTTTGTATTTTTTTTTTATTTTAAAGGGCCGGCGCCTGAGCGGGTCCCCTGGTCCGCCGGGCCCGTGACGTGTGTATCGTCCGTCCCCCCCTGATGGCGACCCTGGGTGTCGTGGATCTATATCTGGCACAGTGGATCTATATTTGGTGCAGTGAGGATATATCTAATGTGGTCGGTTTATATCTGGTGCTGTCGTATTATATCAAGTGCTGTGGATCTGTGTCTGGTGCAGTGGGTTTATATCTTGTGTCCTTGTGTCATTGGGCTATATCTGTAGCTGGCGTTGTGGCAAAGGTTTTGGGTGCAATCTAGTGCTGTGGCACCTGCTGTGGGTGCAATCTGGTATCTGGTGCTGTGGCAAGGGAAATCTGGCACTGAGGGTGCAATTTGGTACTGTAGCTAGTGCTGTGCATGCCACCTAGTGCTGTGGGTGGTATCAAGTGACAACTGCTGTGAGTGTAATCTAGTTTTGAGGCAACTGCGTTGCGTGGAGTCAAATGTTGTGGCAAGTGCCTTGATCATGTGTGTATGAATAATGTGGGGCATAGTGTTAACATAAAAACACATTAGAAATTGGTAATCGGACAATGAAAGCTTGATTCTTCTATTAAGCTTTTGCATCAGGTTTATCAACCTATTGCATGCCTGCACTTATAATGACTAAGCTCCTCCACTTCATGACATTGTCAAAAAAAAAGGCGCTGCACAGCAAGGACGACGGTAAAATTATGCCCGCCCCACCCCACCCCGAAAAGATGTCTAGGGATGCCCATGATGCTAACCCACATTCACACATGCTGATACGCTCAAACTATTTACTTACTCCTGGTCAAACTTGGAGGTAGAGGACAGGCAAGCAGGAGGTTTTGTCTCCCTCCCCCCCCCCCCCCAACGCTGGCTCTCTTCCCCCCTTCCTCCCCCAACGTTGCCTCTCTGCCCCCTCCCTCCCTCCAATGTTGCCTCTCTGCCCCCTCCCAACGTTGCCTCTCTCCCCCCTCCCTCCCAACAACATTGCCTCTCTGCCTCCCCCCAACGTTGCCTCTGCCCCCTCCCTTCCCCCAACGGGATCATAAGAGGAGATTAATAAAAAGTACTTACATGTCAGTAAACTGTAAATTGCTCCAATTGGAAGGATTCAGGGAAGTGGAACCCCAAAAGAGACCTATTTAA
Source organism: Pelodytes ibericus (assembly GCA_036172795.1). NCBI lineage: Eukaryota > Metazoa > Chordata > Amphibia > Anura > Pelodytidae > Pelodytes > Pelodytes ibericus. The sequence continues at coordinate 34,367,249 of CM069863.1, forward strand.
ACACATGTGACGTTTTCAACATTAGCGTTGTTCAGACGACTTGTTCGACTGCCTATCTACTCGGTCCTTCCAATGTGTGACTTGGTGTAAGTGTGATTGTGTGTGGGTGTAAGTGTGACTGTGTGCGTAAGATTGGATGGGTGGGTGACGGTGTGTGTGTGTGTGGGTATTCCGTTAGAGAAGCCGTTGAGGATGTCTGCTCTTTGCTAGAGCTCCTTAATCTCAATCTGTATGAAAGATCTCATTGCCTTGGATCTTGGTCACAGAGGGTGCACATTATTACAAAAATTGCAGTGAGAAATACTTCCATTTGACATGGCTACTTCAAACCGCAAAAATCCTCCATCCTCGTACATTCAAAAGAAACACAGGAAGACAACTGTATATCAGGTATGGAGAAACGACTCACAGAAAATATTTGAGAAATTACGGTATTTGATGATATGAAACCAGCATCTAAGGACTTTAAAGACATTCTGACAGATTTAAAAAAGGAAATATATGATGCTAGGATGTCTGAATTAGAAAATAGATGCTATACTGAGATAGCATCCGAATAGATCCGAAGCAGCCTCAGAGTGCTTTCGGCGCAAATGTGATTGACTCCGCCCCCTCTGTGCCGTCAGCCATGTTATTTTTAGCCCGTTTTCACCGTCCATGATTGCTAATCTGTTAGCATATGTCCTCCTGTATGCATTTTTTTATGACATTGTATGTAATGTGCTTTTTTTATTATTACTGAAACCGGAAGCTGTGCAAAACCGGATACTGGCGTGTAACTGAAACACCTATTTAAACTCCATGAAAAACAGATGGACACTGCTGCTAATCTGCACCTGGACACTGTTTATTTCTCCTGAGGAAGCCGGATATTACTGGTGAAACGCATTGAGAAAACATCATATTTGTACCTCTGGAGTGGTGGGAGTTGGAGTTACACACCCAGTTGTGAGCTCATAGTGCACGTGTATGTGCCTTTTGTGTGTTATTTTGTATTTTATCTGTGTTTAATTTTAGATACTGCACCATTGGCTTTTTCATCTTTTATAGATTTATTAACCCCTTGACGACAAAGGACGTGCCAGGCACGTCCTGGGAGAAACTCCCTTAACGACAAAGAACGTGCCTGGCACTTCCTGCGGTGAATCAAGCGGTTTTCGCGATCAACGATGTTGAGGCAATAGCCAGCACCGAAATTTATGCTCTGGGCCACCCACGATCGCCCCACGGAGCAATCGTGGGCGCCATATTGACGGAGCAGCTATGCCCTTTGCCGGTCTGAGCTTCGGAAGTGAAAGTAACTTCACTTCCGTCGCTCTGAATATGCTACTTGACTGCCCCTAGTGGTAGTTAAGTAGAAGAGCAATGGAAAAAATGGAAAATAAATATTTAATTAATTAAAAACTGGTTATATAGTTAGATTAGCTTATAGCAGGGGTGGGCAATTAATTTTTACCGGGGGCCGCATGAGCAACCCGAGCACTGCTGGAGGGCCACATCGACAATATTTCAATTACATTTTGCTCAATATCTGTCTCTCCCCGTGCCCTCATGTCTGTCTCTCTCTCTCTCTCCCCATTCCCTCATGTCTGTCTCTCTCCACTCATGCTCCATGTCTCTCTCTCTCTTTCCATTCATGCTCCATGTCTGTCTCTCTCTCGCCACTCATACCCCATGTCTGTCTCTCTCTCTCCCATACCCTCATGTCTGTCTGTCTCTCCACGTACCCTCATGTCTGTCTGTCTCTCCACGTACCCTCATGTCTGTCTGTCTCTCCACGTACCCTCATGTCTGTCTCTCCCCGTACCCTCATGTCTGTCTCTCTCTCTCCCCATTCCCTCATGTCTGTCTCTCTCTCTCCCCATTCCCACATGTCTGTGTCTCTCTCTCTCCCCATTCCCTCATGTCTGTCTCTCTCTCTCCCCATTCCCTCATGTCTGTCTCTCTCTCCACTCATGCTCCATGTCTCTCTCCACTCATCCCTTATATCTTTTTCCATCTCTACCTTTCTGTTCCCCCACCCTCACAGACATACATTTACACAGACACCCTTATACACACTGTCACACATACATAAATACACACACAGCCACCTTTACACACAGGATACACTTGCACAGACACTCATGTACATACACTTACACAGACAGTAGCACACACATAGTTATACACATTGACACACACTTATACACATTCACACACACTTCCACAGACACTTCCTTTCTTTTTTTATTTTAACCCCCCCCCCCCCCCCCCCAAACTGTTATTACCTAATCCTTCTTGTTAATCCAAGCACAGCCCAACGGGGGAAAGCTCCGCCCCCGTTGCGTTCTGTGTTTGGCTGCAGGGAGCAGGACGTTCTCTAGGGTGTCTTGGCAGATACCCTAGAGAACGTTCTCCTCCCTGAAGCAGCCAATCACAGAACGCGACGGGGGCGGAGCTTACACCCGTCGTGATGTGCTTGGATTAACAAGGAGGAGGATGGCAGGGAGAGAGCTCCCTGCTACAGCGCCTCTCCTCCCTTGCGCCTGGGCGCGGTGCACCCCGTGCACCCGCCCAGGATCGGCCCTGCCTCACGCGGGCTGGACAGGGACGCACAAAGGGCCGGATGTGGCCCGTGGGCCGTAAGATGCCCAGGTCTGGCCTATAGGGTTAAAATTAAACAATTTTTAGCATAAGGGATAGGGTTAAAATTAAATTAAAACATATTAATGGATATAATAAGGATTAGAGTTGGGGTTAAATTTAGTGTTAGGGTTACATTTTGGGTTCGGGTTGGGGTCAAAAGGTCAATATATGAAAAAAACAAAAAACACTATTTTTGGTTTTTGCCCCATAACTCGCAAAAAAATACCGAAAAATATGGAAACATGCATATTTTTGAACTCGGGACAACATTTAGAAACTATTTAGACGGGGTCTTTTTTAATGATTTTATTTGTGTAAATTATATTTTAGGTCAAAGTTAGAAAAAGTGGGTTTTTCAAAAATTTTCATATTTTATGATTTTTTTGGTAGTAAATTATAAGATATGATGAACATAATGGTATCTAATGAAAGCCCTTCTTATGACGATAAAAACAACATATAATTTGGGTGGGTACTGTATGTGAGAAAGAATAAAATTGCAGTTAAACACAAACACCCCAGAAATGTCAAAACAGCCATTGTCACCAAGGGAAAGTCAATGTGAAAATGTCTTGTCACTAAGGGGTTAAAAGAAAACTTTCCACGAACGTGAGGATCATCAGTGTTATCTGTTGACGGGCTTTTTGAGAAGATTTGTTTGTGAGTGTATATACACCCCACCATACAGTGTTACACCACAATACTTTTTTTTTTCTATTCCATGTTTTTGCGCTCCCTTATTTGTTGTGTTGTTGAGTGATTTGTCAATTTGGGAATTATTTGCTTGGATCCAATTCTGCCAGAATTCCTAATATATATTGGTTGGCTTTGGGGTATTATTCAATTGCATTGCAGTAACTGTATTAGTGTTTAAGTTTAGCACAGCAGTTACAGTGAAATCCGTGCTAGGTCCGTCCTGTGTGGCGAGGCGTTAAGGGCACAGGATGGACCTAGTCCGTCTGCACCAAAACGAGCACTGAAAGCGTTTTTTTCCGCTTTCATTGCTCAAACGGTATTGCTACGATGCTTCCATTTGGAAGCATTGTGCAATACTGAAAAAAAATGCATGTCGGCATTTTAATCGCTCCAGAGAACAATTGAAATGCCAGTTTTAAAGCCACAGTGCCTTTAAAACAATGGGCATGTAAACAGAGCATAGGAAGCTAATTTAATTGCTTCCTATGCTCTGTAAGTGTTGCTGACTTGCCTCGCAAGTCGAGGCAATCGGAAACACTAAAAAAAAAATGCACGATCTTGGTCACTGTGTGACAAAAATGGCGCAGCCCTTCTAAGGGCAAGAGCACACAGAAGGCAGGAAGTAGCTTCTTCCTGTGCTCTGTGGCTGTCACACTATTGCCTCATCACAGAGGCAATCTGTGACTGCCAGGCAGACTGACAGGCAGTGGGGGTGCTCAAATGAGCATCCCCACTGCCTGGTCAGATCAATATTAACCCAATATTGATCTGACCACTTAGGATATTACATTATATCATATGATGAAAATAATAGTATTATATGAGAGCTGTATCCGTCCTTTAAAAAATGATATATAATTTGATTGGGTGGACTGAACACAAAGAAAAGAATTCATAGTTCAGCAAACATATGACAAAAATAATGGAATTCTGGTCTTCAAGGTACATCAAATACAGCATAGTACTCTGTCACTAAGGGGTTAATAGAGAGGACATTACACTCATCTGTGTTTATGCCTCTCAATCCTATCAAAAACACTTCATTTCAAAACTAAAGTGAACTGAATATAAAAAGGGTAATCTTGTCAGTAGCCTAGATCGATCAAATAATTCACTAAGAACAAAGCAATATATTACAGTCATTCATGAAAGAATGGAGTAGAGACCTAGATATCTATGATGTCTGGAGAGAATATAATATCAATGTGAGGGATTACACTTTCTACTCTGTCCCAAACCAGAGCTACTCTATAATAGATTATTTTTGGGCTGACAATTTTACACTGAGCAATGTGCAAGATATAGATATATTCCCACTATCATGGACAGATAACAGCATTTTACATTTGTATTTAAAGCTACCAGGTGTTAATTGCAGAACCTTATGCTACATTTTTCATAACTCAAAATACTAAAACACAAATAGAAAATGAAATAATTAGTTATTTTGAAACAAAATCTCTGACACAAATCCTTTAAACAGGGTGGCTCACAAATCGCATATGAGGGGGATACTCCCCTCATTAGAGAAAAAAAAAAAAGAACAGAAATATATTATTAGAAGAACTCAATGATAAACTCAAGAGACTCTGAGTTCCTATTTGTGCCCTCATATGCAAACCTTTTTATGGGGGAGTGGGAGCGGTGCAACGTCTTTGGAGATTCCAGGGCCTTTACCAGGTCAGGCAGGAGTTTCAGTGCAGGGATATAAGAGGTGTTTGGTTGCATGTTGTTATTCATTGTGCAGGGTGAGAACAGATATAGAAACAAAGAGATAGGGATTGGAATAAGGACTGAAGCAGAGACAAAAACGGTGGGTGACTAAAGCCGGAACCGCCAACAGAGGGTGACTAAAGTCGGAAGTGACTAGAGAGGGTGACTAAAGCAGGAACCACCTGGAGAGGGTGACTAAAGAGGAGTGGGCCTGTTAAGAAAGCAACTTAGATGAAGTAATATTGCTGAAGCCAATGGGTCTCAGGAGATGCTGAAAAACTTCCCCGGATGATTGAGCCTTCCAGGTTCAGTCTCTCAGTTCCTGGACAGGGTAGAAATTCAAAATGAGCTTTAGCAGAGGATCAGGAACAAATGAAGCAGCTCTCAGAAGTCAGAAGATGCCATTTCAATGCAAAAGCCCTATTTGCAATAAACTGCAGGTATTTAGCAAGGGTGTGTTTCAAAAGTTAACGAGTCCACCTGACACCAATAGAGGGGAAGACACGCAAGCAAACGAAAAGATAGGGTGGTCTCTAGAGGAGGAAGGAGGTATACAAGCACTAAAATTAGGACTTTTAAATGCATGAGCCAGGAGGTCAGGGTAGAACCCCGACACATTGGTACGGTAGGTACATAGATGACCTGCTGTTTATTTGGAGGGGGACAGAGCAACAATTTGACCTTTTTCACAAGTAATGTGTTTCCTGGATGTGCAACTTAGGGGAGATCCGCAAGAATGTAAAAATATTCCCAAATACATAGAAAAGAAACAGCAGGAAACACCTAATTCATTAGACTTCACCGTAACTGCTCCATTCAAGAGAATTTTGAAATGCACGCAAAACTACATCAAATCAGACTATGAGAAAGAAAATACTCTAGGGCTGACAGAGAAAGGTTTTCAAACAGCAAACAATCTAAAGTACCTAAGATAAGGAGACACTTAGCAGACAGACAATCTTTGTAGCAGAAGGAAGCGGAATGAAAGTGCATCCAAGAATAGCACTGACTACAGTAGACAGTATACATGAATTACTATAATATCATAAAAAAACATTTACCAGTCCTGAAATTAGATTCAACATATAACAAAATCCTGCCTAAGGGCATTCAGTGTGTGGAAAGAAAGACCAAAACACAAAACGTTTTCCTCTCCTAGCCATTTCAGAGACAGGAAAAAAAAACAGATATGTCAGGTAACTGGCTGAAACTTGGTGGAATGTACAAGTGTGGACGCAGATGCCTAGGCTGCCATTATGTAAAGACCAAGGAATTCTCAGCTACAGTAACTAATGCAGTTTTCAAGATGTCAGAATTTGTAAACTGTAATACATTGTACGTGTTATATGTCTGACTCAATATGTAACACACCCACCTAGGGAAAGAATACGAGAACATCTAAGTGATATCTAGACTGAAAACATAACATCCATGGTAAATAAACATTTTCAACAGTGCTGTGGAGATGACAAACTGTATTTTCAGTTCCAGAGCATAGAGAAAATAAGAAATCCACTGAGGGGTGGCAATAAACAGAACTTACTAAATATGCGAGAAATGTACTAGATTTTCAAATTCCGAACAAGGTACCCATTTGGAATAAAACAGGAAGGGGACCTAAATCCCCTGTTAAGACCCTAGTAACCTCATAACCCAGCTATAGCCATAAAGTGGGCAATAAGTTAGGGAAACCACATTGGACGCACAGAAATGTGAATATTGTACACATGTATATAAAATTAAGAGGTCTGTTTTGAAACATGGCCATACACAGCCCTATGTATATAATTATCAGAAACATTTGATATATTTGTCTTGACCCTATAGAAGGCAAAACTTGCCCCTAAATAATTTAGAGGGGAATCACAAAACAAGGGCAAATATGCCCAATTGAGGGGTCTAAAATCTTAATTTAAAACTCTCGTACTTTGATATTTATAAGAATTAATGAATACACATATACTAGTTTATGACAGCCAAAGGTATAGGTAAATTTGAACCTATGTTTGCAATCAGTAAACACTCAAAAAATGAAAAAATGTTAGTCAGCATCCATGCTTGTTCAATGTAAATTTTGTCAGCACTGCACATGAAGAATTTATACTGATATTGGGGAGAAGTTTTTAGATACTGAAAAATGAAGTTCAATCGTTTCTTTGAAATTGATATGGAGGATATTTGCCCCCAGTATTGAAATATTTAAAAGACAACATCAAACAAGTAAGGCGTTAGTTATGTTTTAAAGCAATTGAATAATCCCAATGTGAATAGCTGTTTTTCTCATTGTGTTTTGATTTATTTTTTTAATTACCAGTATAAATTATTTTTATGTTAATGCAGGACTTTATACATTTAATTTAGTTTTAGGAGCCAGCAAAAAAAATCTAGGAGTCAGACAACCACGAATACACACAATCACGCAAAAATACACAGAATCACACAGTCATGTACACACATATGCTGACTGTCACACAGTTCTACTTACATACATAAAAAAAATCACAGACAGTCACAGACAGAGACCGTTCCACTTACATACACACACAAAAAAAATCACAGACAGACAGTCACATAGACAGAGGCAGCTCCACTTACATACACAGAACATCACAGCCCGTCACATACATAGTTCCACTTACATACACAGAAAAATCACAGACATAAAAGACATATAGACATATACATAGACAGAGACAGACACATTGACATACAGACTGTGACAAGTTTAAGGGAAAAAAAATAGAAGGTGCGTGTTTCAATGTGTCCCCCCCTCCCTGCTACTTTGCTTGATTGCAGGGAGGGGGACACATCCATTTAATTTTCTGCCAGGCACAGAACATCGTTCAATCCCATCCTGCTGAGCACTGAGTTGTCATATGATACCCGACTATCATACTTTGAAGCGTAGTGCGCAAGGGGGCTGAGCTGGCAGTGTGTGTGCAAAACTGCACATACTGCCCCTTCACTCTGAGCACAAGAACAAAAAAAAGGTGATGGGGTACCAAGCATAGGGTGCCAATACCCGGGCTCCAGGTTTGGTTTCTTGGTCGCCATGACAACCTGGCACCCACTGTTTGTCGAGCATGTATTATCATGGTCACTTTAATGAGTTTATGCACTATGGGAGACATAAATAGAACGGATATCCTGTGTTTATTCGTGCCTATGACCAAGTGCCGTTTGCAGGCTCAAAACACTTAAGGCAATTTCACCTCATGGAAGTCCCTCTCTCGGTTGTCGGGTTGCACAATATGCAAGTGTTTAATAAACCTTTTATCAATTTTCTAAGCCACAGGGTTTCATATTGAATTTTCTATACCCAGCTCAGACCCGTTCCACTCTGCTGTAGTCCATTCATTCAACCATCCCAGGTACATATGGGCTCATTGGTGTGTGGAACAACATATAGATCCCGCATCAGCTCCTGTGACATTCATCCTTAGATTCCTTAACGATCTGTAACATCTCTTAAAACGCATTAAATTAGCTCGACCACCCTTGCCCAGATACTCCAACCTTTGAGATGTCAATGTAGTGCTACATTTGTTCAGGACATGTGCCTAAAACAAGGATCTATGCTTACAACAATTATAAGCTAAAATAGTCACATTGTGTTGTCTTCTCATGCAAAAGAGTTTCGGATGTTAGGGCCTTGAACATATCTTCAAGATCTTTTACTCCAAATGGGGTCTCTTTTTGATATCAAGACACACGAAAACCTCTTTCACAACTGTATTTTACTCAACTATTCCTCATAATGTGAAACTATGTACAGTCTACTGCCTCAAGGAATATGAGCTTTAGACTGCTAGCATTTAGAAATGTATCATACCGAGAGTTGTTTGTGGCTATGAGCATATCCCACCTTCCTGTATTTACCACACCATTGGTAAGATGGGTAACGTGGGTTGTGTCAGCAGGTGTTAGTGTGTATATGGGACCCAGGCATTTTTCTTTGTGACTCGTTTTCAGCTGGCTCCTAGATTTAAATCAAATTTGTCAAGCCCTGACATAATAATTGTAAGTTAAAGATTGCATTTCCAGATTTTACTAAGTACTGCACCACTCAACTTATGGACTTAGGTTCTCCAACCTAATTACCCCTCTGCACAAACTGACCTGGCACCAACCATCCTTAATACTGTTACTACCAACACCTGCTCTTGGACCTCTTCACTCCTTTATGTGTCTCATGTCCCTGACTCCCAACAGATTTTATGCTTGCAGAGAGGGGTCTATAACACATGTGTCAGTCTATACTTGCTTGTCTGACTTAGTATTTAGTTCCCCTCTTTGTACTGTACCTACATAACAGTATGAATCAAATGTTTAAGTGCAAACACATATTTGGAAACATAGCTTCCTTACAGTTGTCTGCACTAAACCATACTGCTGCTGTTTTAGTGCAGTGATGGTGAAATTATGTCACGGGTGCCACGTCTGGCATTCAGGCGGCTCAGAGGTGCCACTCAGCATCTGACTGATTTGTCACAAATCATCATATGGAGGTTTGTAGAGCATATGGAGCCATGGAGATAGAACAACTAAAGTAAACAAAAACAAAGGAAGAAAGGGGAAACTAAAAGGAAGCAAGTTTCTTTATTGCATACAAATGGGTACTTGGTCTCAAAAGCCTTTGTTATCACTGCATTAGCGTTTGCCAGCACATTGTGGTGATACCCAAAAAATTATTACATATTGTTCTACAAAAAGTGACAAACTGAATTTTCATAACCTTTCTCAGGGGGAAGATCCAATAGAATTCGGAATTTACAAAAGAATTGTACTTCCCTTTTTAATCAAAATTATAAAAAATAAAAAAAACTTTGTTAGCCAGCTAATGGGTTCCTATGTAAAACGGCATACAAACGTTAGCAGTTTAGAAAATGTACTTAATTGAAAGATTGTATCAAGTTTAGACATTTTAAATAGAGAAGCTTTAATAAGAGAATATAAAAGTACCTGACTGAGCCATATTTACTCCATATAACTCTGGCGAGGCAGTCTGACCCAAGATTCTAAACATGTCTGCCCGAGTAGAGTTATACGGAGTAAACAGGGCTTAATCAGGTAATTTATTTATATTCTTTCATTAAATAACTTCTATTTAAAATGGCTGCATGATATTTTTTGCCAACAGTTGTCCTTTAAAACTTGGATAGCTATGCAAGAGTTCTATCCAGTTCACAATAAACCCTTCCCCTCCAAAGCCCTAACACTGGAAAATTTGTAACATTTCAAGGAACAGTGTAAAGGAAAAAAAACGGGGTCAGCAGGTCTACTAAGAAAGTGAAAAGGCAAAGTCAGTTATGCGGAAGTGAACCAACTAGGAACTAATTCATTCATTAAATTGGGCAACAGCCTAAATGAAACATAAATCTTAGAAAAGGGTGAAAAAGTCCCTCTTGAAAAGCACAACAGGGAAACTAGCACCAAGCAAGGAGCACCAAGAGGATCCCTGACCCCAGTGCTGCAATAAAATCACATATTCAACAAACACACTATTGCTCCCATGTAATCCTTCATGGCTTAACTATCACTGTTGGCGCAGCAATTATTCACTTTGGCTTAACCCATTATGATAGAGACTATTTTCACATTCTGTAATATTTGTGTTACAACTTATTCATAAGCAGTCCTCAATGCGAAACACGAAAAGTGTGTCCCTTCCCGTTTTTTGCACTTACTTTTGCACAAATAAATAATTCTTTATATTTAACCCCTTAGTGACATGACTTTTTTGGCTTGTCCCACGCTTGGTGACATGGGCTGTTTTAAAATTTCTGAGGTGTTTGTGTTTTGCTGTAATTTATTTCTCTCATTTAGTATACCCACACAAACTATATATCGTTTTTATCGTCATAAGAAGGGCTTTCTTTTGATACCATTATTTTGATAATAGCATATAATTTGATATTAAAAGAATAATACAATTTGGCAAAAAAATTAAAAACAATAAAAATGTTATGACTTATTTGAAAAATCGTATACTCCTCTACAAGAGACAACAAAAAACACTGCTAAATATTTTCTAATATATGTCCTGAGTTCAGAAATAGCCCATGTTTTATGTTTTTGTACTTTTTTATTAATGTTACAGGGCCAGAACTATAAGAAGTCAAAGCTATTTCAAAATCCTTTTTTTTTTTTCAAAATATACAATAGTGAAAATGTAACACAGATATCTGTACTAAATCCATGAATGACTACCCCAAATGTACATATTTTTGAAAACTAGACAACTCAGGACATTTAACTTGGGGTATTTTGAAACTTTTCATGTAGCCATTTTAGCATAAACCTTTGCCAAAATTTGTCACATAGATTGTAACTTAGGTAAGCCAGGGCTCGACAAACCCCAGGCGCCAGGTCGCCATGGCGACCAGGAAATGAGACCTGGCGCCTGGGTGAAGTTACCCTCCCTGTCCCCTTGCCGCTGCCATCCGATGTTTTTTTCTTTTTCCGCAGCGCGAGGGGGTAAAGTCTGTGCGTATAGCACAGACTGCAAGCTCCGCCCCCTCGCGCAACGCGTGTCTGAGTGCCGGGTGTCGTCACGTGACATCCTGGCACTCAGCAGGCCGATGAGTGAGGACATGCTGCAGCACGGATGTCCCCCTAAGCTGCAATGAGGTAAAGCAGCAGGTAGGGGGGACACATCAAGAAAAGACTGTGTGAGGTGGGTGTGTGTTTGTATATATGTGTATATATAAAGTAGGTGTGTGTGAGGTGTGTGTATATATGTGTATATGTAAAGTAGGTGGGTGTGTGAGGTGTTTGTATATATGTGTATATGTAAAGCAGGTGTGTGTGTGTGAGGTGTTTGTATATATGGGTATATGTAAAGTAGGTGTGTGTGTGTGAGGTGTTTGTGTATATATGTGTATATGTAAAGAAGGTGTGTGTGTGAGGTGTTTGTATATATGTGTATATGTAAAGTAGTTGTGTGTGAGGTGTTTGTATATATGGGTATATGTAAAGTAGGTGTGTGAGGTGTTTGTATAAATGGGTATATGTAAAGTAGGTTTGTGAGGTGTTTGTATAAATGGGTATATGTAAAGTAGGTTTGTGAGGTGTTTGTATAAATGGGTATATGTAAAGTAGGTGTGTGAGGTGTTTGTATTTATGTGCATATGTAAAGTAGATGTGTGTGAGGTGTTTGGATATATGTGTATATGTAAAGTAGGTGTGTGTGTGTATATATGTGAAGAAGCGTGTGTGTTTATGAATTGCGTGTATGCTTGCGTGATTGTCTGGCTCCTAAATTTTTTGGCTGGCTCCTAAAATCTAATTAGATTTGTCAAGCCCTGAGGTAAGCATTACCTGAAAATGTGAAGGGGTATTGCCAAATAACACCTCAATATGTGTTCAGCGCCATCTCCTATGTACAGGTTTGTTAGGTCATTTGGGGGTTAAAAGACAACATTTGAGAGGTGCGCTTTTTGGTTTTCCAACTTGGAATTTTGACATGCAGAATTCATGTCGCATTTGGGACATTTTTGAAGCCAGACAATGCATTTTACCCAACACAACCATATATCTTTGAAAACTAGAGACCCTAGGGTAATTCAAATGGTAGTATTTTAACACTTTCCATGCACTAATACATTGTATTTCAGGCATGAATTCACAGATCCTGTTATGTGTCACTGCCAAACAACACCTCAATATCTGTTCAGCAACATCTCCTGAGTACAGGGATACCACCCATTCATAGGTTGGTTAGGTTATTTGGGGGTTAAAAGGCCACATTTGAGAGGTGCGCTTTTTGGATTTCCAACTTGGAATTTTGACATGAAGAAAACCTGCGCCCAGACAGCCAGACAGTGTATTTTACCCCACAAAACCATATATTTTTGAAAACTAGACATCCTAAAGTATTTCAAAAAGTGGTATTTTAATACTGTATATGTACTAATTCTACCACCAGCCTTTGTCAAATTTTTGGTTAGTAATTTTTTAATGTTTTGTTTCCACATACATTGTACTTCGGGCATGAATTTACAGATCCAGTTAGGTGTCACTGTCAAATAACACCTCAATATGTGTTCAGCAAAATTTCCGGAGTACAGGGATACCACCCATGCATAGGTTTGTTGGTTTGTTTTGGGGCTAAAAGGCAAAGTTTGGGATGTGCGCATTTCCAACTTGGAATTTTGACATGTAGTCAGCCTGCGCCCATGTTCCATTTGGAACACGTTTTAAAAAAAAAAAATACATTGGCTGGCTTAATTTATAAGCAAAAATAAAATAAAATTACAATAGTCCTCTTTTGACATTACAACATAACCAAACACCCATTAGGTTATTAATAAGTTATTAATACCAAAGTAAAACCAAACATCACCTAGATACATACATGCATATCCAATTGGCATCCCTGTATGTTTAATGTAGACAGATTATTACCTAGTACTTTCACAGCACAGTTACAATTACCGAGCAATCGCTACATCTCTGGCATCCATGCAGGAAGCTCGGGCACGCCTCCGTGACATCACAAAGTATCGCGGGATTATCGGGTCCCTGCTACCGTGTTCCTGGCTGCCGATCACGAAATGATCAGGGCCAGGAACACAAACACGCCGGATGGTGCTTTGGTCGTTAAGAACCAAAGCACCATCTGGCTTGAAGGGGTTAACAGTGCAATACATTGTCTGTTGACATCACTAGAGAGACAGGAAATTATATTTATTTGAATTAAAGTATTGTCTGGCTTCTGCAGCAAAAAAAAGGAAATTTACTTTTACTCAGCTTGTGTGGGCAATCCTGTTTTTTTGCAAACTGTTATAATTTCACAGTTTTGTCTAGCTGTAAGTATTTTATATTTTAAACAATGCAAAATGTAAAACATGCATTTTAAAGTACTTTGAAAGCACATTAATATTTGAAAGATGCATTTTGGGCATCAGACAATCCCTTTAAAGTGAACTACAGTCTTGGTTATTTTAATAGCAATCCTTTGTGTGGGGACAAAAACTATTCTGTTTTTTCCTTTCTGTGGTTTACATTTTACATTTGTCAAGCCCTGCTTAAAGCTTGATACACCTTCATTTAGATTTATCAATTTGTCTTTTCCTGGATAGGGTCCAGGCATTTTAATCTGTAGTTTGTTACTATCAGGATTTTTGCAGCTTGTAACTGAAGAGGTATCACTGATGCTGTGAGTGGAAAGTAATTGTTACTTTGTCTATTATAACATCATCATCTGCCTATGGAAGAAAAAGTGAATAATATTACCAATGTGTCATCAACTCAAAAGCCGTAAAGATGTCTGAAGATACAGTAAGAGGTCTTCTGCATTGATCTGAGCCTGTGCATATTTATATGTAACCTTGGAAGCTCAGCAAAACTTTTAAAAATACAGCTCCAGGGAGTAAGAAAATGAATTCCACCAAGTTAAAGATGTGTCTCCCTCATTAACCCTCTGTCACATGGGAGAAACTAAGAAAAGCAGCAAGAAGGCATTACCTTCAACTGTTCATTCAACGATTTAGAAACCTGCTGCTCTCTAGCCATTCACCTGCCTTGTGATTATATGACAGGCAGGGCAAAATACAGAGACAAATCATTAGTCTGAATCAATCATGTTCGACTGCTCTTGCCCTGAAGGCAGTAGTCCAACGCCTTTCCATGGACAGTACTTAAGAGAACCAAGGTCAATTAGCAAGCTCAAAAGGTGGTCTGACCTAGCGATCAAGTGTAATCAACCCCTGGAAATCAGAGTTATCCAGATATAGGACGCGTGCACTGGCCTGTCACTTGCTGCATGTATTAATGTTATAAAATGTATGCGTCAGTTAGTGGATTTCATGTATACGCACACACATTATACCAGGGCTCGACAAACCCCGGGCGCCAGGTCGCCATGGCGACCTGGAAATTAAGCCTGGCGCCCGGGTGCCGTTCCCTACATGACCCCCTTGCTGCTGCCGTTCGTGTGTTCGTGGATTTTTGCAGCGCGAGGGGGAGAAGTCTGTGCGGATCGCACAGACGGCAAGCTCCGCCCCCTCGCGCAGCGCGTGTGAGTGCTGGGTGTCGTCACTTGTCAACCCAGCACTCATCCGAAATAGAAGGAAGAACGGCTGCAGCACGAATGTTCCCCAGCCCTGCAATGAGGTAAGGCAGCAGGGAAGGAACATTCGTGCTGCAGCCGTTCTTCCTTGCTATTTCGGATGAGTGCTGGGTTGACAAGTGACGACACCCAGCACTCACAACTTAAGACAGGTGGGAAAAAAAATCAACTTTTGTATGTGTGAGGTGTATATGTGTATGTGTGTGAGGTGTATGTGTGTGAGGTGTATGTGTGTATGTGTGTGAGGTGTATGTGTGTGAGGTGTATATGTGTATGTGTGTGAGGTGTATGTGTGTGAGGTGTATGTGTGTGAGGTGTATATGTGTATGTGTGTGAGGTGTATGTGTGTGAGGTGTATGTGTGTGAGGTGTATGTGTGTATGTGTGTGAGGTGTATGTGTGTGAGGTGTATATGTGTATGTGAAGTGGGGGGGGTGTATATGTGAGGTGTATATGTGAAGTGGGGGGGGTGTATATGTGAAGTGGGTTGGTGTGTGTGTGTGTGTGTGTGTGTGTGTGTGTGTGTGTATATGTGAAGTGGTGTGTGTGTGTGTGTGTGTGTATATGTGAAGTGGGGTGTGTGTGTGTGTGTGTGTGTGTATATGTGAAGTGGGGTGTGTGTGTGTGTGGTGTATATGTGAAGTGGGGTATGTGTGTGTGTGTGTATATGTGAAGTGGGGTGTGTGTGTGTGTGGTGTATATGTGAAGTGGGGTGTGTGTGTGTGTGGTGTATATGTGAAGTGGGGTGTGTGTGTGTGTGGTGTATATGTGAAGTGGGGTGTGTGTGTGTGTGGTGTATATGTGAAGTGGGGTGTGTGTGTGTGTGGTGTATATGTGAAGTGGGGTGTGTGTGTGTGTGGTGTATATGTGAAGTGGGGTGTGTGTGTGTGTGTGGTGTATATGTGAAGTGGTGTGTGTGTGTGTGGTGTATATGTGAAGTGGGGTGTGTGTGTGTGGTGTATATGTGAAGTGGGGTGTGTGTGTGTGGTGTATATGTGAAGTGGGGTGTGTGTGTGTGGTGTATATGTGAAGTGGGGTGTGTGTGTGTGGTGTATATGTGAAGTGGGGTGTGTGTGTGTGGTGTATATGTGAAGTGGGGTGTGTGTGTGTGGCGTATATGTGAAGTGGGGTGTGTGTGTGTGGTGTATATGTGAAGTGGGGTGTGTGTGTGTGGTGTATATGTGAAGTGGGGTGTGTGTGTGTGGCGTATATGTGAAGTGGGTTGGGGTGTGTGTGTGTGGCGTATATGTGAAGTGGGTTGGGGTGTGTGTGTGTGGTGTATATGTGAAGTGGGTTGGGGTGTGTGTGTGTGGCGTATATGTGAAGTGGGTTGGGGTGTGTGTGTGTGGTGTATATGTGAAGTGGGTTGGGGTGTGTGTGTGTGGTGTATATGTGAAGTGGGTTGGTGTGTGTGTGTGTGGTGTATATGTGAAGTGGGTTGGTGTGTGTGTGTGTGGTGTATATGTGAAGTGGGTTGGTGTGTGTGTTTATGAATTGCGTGTATGTTTGCGTGATTGTCTGGCTCCTAAAAATTTTTGCTGGCTCCTAGAATCAAATTAAATTTGTCAAGCCCTGCATTATACCAACCACAAAGCTTTCAAATTGTTCCTCTGTGTATTGCATGTGGAACACAACAGTCGGTAGAGGCAGCCTGATGTTCATCTCATGTACACATTTGCTAACAGTTTGACTAGCACAGGGATGTCTAAGATTATTATTTCTGAATTGGGCCACATGATAAGAAATGCATACTGAGCTGCATTCTTTTTTCTAATTGTGAAGAATAGATGTTTGCCATAGAACATTGTTTGGTTTTTAAGCACTTAATTTAAACAAAACCATACATTTATAGGACTAATGGATAGTTAATTAAATTAGGCCCACAGGTTGCACACACTGGACACCTCAAGCACAATATTTATTAAACAGAACACTCACTTTTTTTTACTTTACCATCAGAAGTAAATACAGTTGAAACGTTGAAACGTGTTTATCTACTTCATAGTCCACAAGTACAAAATAGCAAAAAACCCACGGACTATAATTCTTCAGTTCAGCAAAAGTAAGCTTCTCTGCCCAGTCATACGTTAAACCTACGTCAGTGTTAAGGTTTAATGGCATAAACCTCCTATGCAAGAATTCTTCACCCAGCTGTCTGAAGCCTATCTGCCAATTTTAAAGGTTTTGTAGCATTTAACCCCTTAACGACAGGTGACGTGCCAGGCACGTCACGGCAAATCGAGGACTTGCCGACAGGTGACGTGCCTGGAACGTCATGCACTAAATGGAGTAAAGAAAGCGACCAGCGGTCGCTTTCTTTACTCTAACGGTGTTGCTACAATGCCTCTAGGTAGAGGCATTGTGCAACACCCCCCAAATGTGCAGGGGCGCGCTACGATCACTCCACGGAGTGATCGTAGCAGCCATTTAAAAATGGCTGCGCCCGCTGCACACATGTGCTTAGAAAGCGAACGATCGTTCGCTTTCTAAGCATCTGCGGTGTTGTTAAAGTGCCTCGCTAGCGAGGCACTTAACAACACCTTCAGCTGCCCCAGAGCCGATGGTGGTCGCTCTCCTGAGCGACCCCATCGGCTCAGTAGAAGGGAACGCTGCCTATACAGGCAGCGCTTCCCTTCTAATGGCAAGAGCATCGGAAGTGAAAGTATTTCACTTCCGATCCTCTAGGGGGAGCCAATCGATGCCGGCACAACAGATCTATGTGATCTGTGTGCAGGCATGTATGGTAAGTGCTCTGATGAGCACTTACCATACTGTCAAAGGCAATATTAGTAAATATTGCCTTTGACAAGTATTGATCTGCCTCCTTCACCTTACTAGTTATAGTAAGGGAGAGAGACAGATCAGATAAAGTAAAAAAATAAAATAAAATAATAAAAAAAATATTTAATAACATTTTAAACACCAAGGGCTTTTATAAAAGCCATTTAACCCCTTCCCTGCCATTGATCGCTGTGTACGCAGTGATCATACACAGCAGCACATTTTTTGCTGTCTGCATTTTTTAGGGGTTCATTTTTTTTTTACTGTAATTCATTACAGTATAAAAAAAATCTCTTTTAAGAGAGATTAACCCCTTTCTTGCTGTAGATCACTGCCTAAGCAGCGATCTGACGCAAATGCAGCAATCTTGCTGCAGAAGCATTTTTAATTTTTTTTTTACTTTTTTATTACACCCGTCACGTGTTAATTATACCCGCTAGGGGACTACGTTTAACGTAAAAAAATTTTTTTTAGCTGTCTGACCTCATGTATAGCGATCAGTAACAGCTGATAAGTGACAAAGGCGGGTTGGCGTTTGCTTAGATGAGCATCACCATTCGTCTGGTTAGATCAATATTTGTAAATATTTGATCTGACCCGTGTAGATCTGCCTCCCTCTCACTTGAGTTTTAGTGAGGGAGGGAGACAGAGCTGTATAATGTAAGTTTTTAATTATAATATATTTAATAGAATTGAGACCCAAAGGCTTTTATAAAAGCCGTTTCCAGTATTTAACCCCTTCCCTGCAATTGATCGCTGTGTACGCAGTGATCTTACACAGCAGCACATTTTTTGCTGTCTGTGCATTTTTTTAGGGGTTATTTTTTTTTACTTTGATTTATTACAGTATATCAAAGGCTCTTTTAAGAGCTATTAACCCCTTCCTTGCCGTATATCACTTCCTAAGCAGCACATATGGTCACTGCCTAAGCAGCGCATATGGTCACTGCCTAAGCAGCGCATATGGAGCAATCTAGTCGCAGAAGGATTTTTTTTTGCTATCAGCATTTTTTTTGTCAGACTCGCTAGGGGTTAGTTATACCCACTAGGGGATTACGTGTATTCCTTTTGAAGCTGTCTGAACGCGTGTATAGCGATCAGTAACAGCCGATCAGTGGCAAAGGTGGTTTGGTGATTTCTCAGATGAGCATCACCATTCGTCTGGTTCGTAAATATTGTTCTGACCCATATGGATCTGCCTCCCTCTCCTCACTTGAGTTTTAGTGAGGGAAAGAGACAGATCTGTATAACATAATTTTTTAATTGTAATAAATTAAATAAAATGTAAAAAAATTGTGAGTCCCAAGGGCTTTTATAAAAGCCATACCCTTTGTATAGTGTAGTGTATTAACCCCTTCCCTGCCACTGATCACTGCACAGCAGAACCTTTTTTCTTGTCTGTGCATTTTTAGGGGTTCATTTTTTTGTACAGTACTACAAAGGCTCTTATAAGAGCTATTAACCCCTTCCTTGCTCTACATGTTCAAATTCCAAGTTTGAAAATCAAAAAGCGCACCTCTCAAATGTAGCCTTTCAACACCCAACAAAGCTATGCATGGGTGGTATCCCTGTGCTCGGGAGATGTTGCTGAACATATATTGTGGTATTGTTTGTCAGTGACACATACCGAAATATGTGAATTTGTGTCTAAAGTACAATGTATGTGGGAAAAAATACACAATAAAATGACTACCACAAACTTTGACAAAGGCTGGTGGTAGAATTGGTGCATGGAAAGTGTTAAAATAACACCATTTAAAATAGCCTAGGGTGTCTACTTTTACAAAATATATACTTTTTGGGGTAAAATACACTGTCCTACTTTAAAAAAAAGTCCCAAATGAAAGATGGGCTCAGGCTGGCTACACGTCAATATTCCAAGTTGAAAATGCGCACCTTCACAATGTGGCCCTTTTAGCCCCCAAACAACCCAACAAACCTATGCATGGGTGGTATCCCTGTACTCAGGAGATGTTGTTGAACACATATTGGGTTATTGTTTGGCAGTGACACATACCAAAATCTGTGAATTTATGTCTAAAATACAATATTTGTGGGAAAAAAAACACACAAAAATTACTACCACAAACTTTGACAAAGGCTGGTGGTAGAATTAGTGCATGGAAAGTGTTAAAATACCACCATTTGAAATAGCGTAGGGTGTCTACTTTTAAAAAATATATGGGTTGATGGGGTAAAATACACTGGCTGGTTTCAAATATGTCCCAAATGGGACATGGGTGCAGGCGGTCTGCATGTCAAAATTTCAATTTGGAAAACCAAAAACTGCACCTACCAAATTTGGCCTTTTACCCCCCAAACAACCCAACAAACCTATGCATGGGTGGTATCCCTGAACTCAAGAGATGTTGTTGAACACTTATTGGGGTGTTATTTGGCAGTGACACATACCAAAATCTGTAAATTCATGTCTGAAGTACAAGGTTTGTGAAAAAAAAACACACAAAAATTACTACCACAAACTTTGACAAAGGCTGGTGGTAGAATTAGTGCATGGAAAGTGTAAAAATACCACCATTTGAGATAGCCTAGGGTGTCTACTTTTAAAAAATATATGGGTTGATGGGGTAAAATACACTGGCTGGTTTCAAATATGTCCCAAATGGGACATGGGTGCAGGCTGTCTGCATGTAAAAATTTCAAGTTGGAAAACAAAAAACTGCACCTCACAAATTTGGCATTTTAGCCCCCAAACAACCCAACAAACCTATGCATGGGTGGTATCCCTGTACTCAAGAGATGTTGCTGAACACTTATTAGGGTGTTATTTGGCAGTGACACATACCAAAATCTGTGAATTCATGTCTGAAGTACAAGATTTGTGAAAAAAAAACACAAACAAATTACTACCACAAAGTTTGACAAAGGCTGGTGGTAGAATTAGTGCATGGAAAGTGTAAAAATACCACCATTTGAGATAGCCTAAGGTGTCTTCTTTTAAAAAATATATGGGTTGATGGGGTAAAATACACTAGCTGGCTTCAAATATGTCCCAAATGGGACATGGGTGCAGGCTGTCTGCATGTTAAAATTTCAAGTTGGAAAACAAAAAACTGCACCTCACAAATTTGGCATTTTAGCCCCCAAACAACCCAACAAACCTATGCATGGGTGGTATCCCTGTACTCAGGAGAAATAGTAGAATCTATTTAGCATGTTGTTTCGTTCGCTATTGTCGATGAGGAGAAGTTGTTTCAAATAAAAACAAAGAAATTTGTGTATTTTTTTTTTTTTTTACCATATTTTATTATTTTTTTTTAATAATATGATAAGATATGATCAAAAATATGGCATCCATAGAAAGCCCTTTTTGTCCCGATAAAAACAATATATAATATGTGTGGGTACAGCAAATGACGAAGAAGAAAATTACTGCTAAACACAAACAGCACAGAAATGTTAAAATAGCCATTGTCCAGAAAGGACAAAAATGTTTCAAAGGCTCTGTCCTTAAGGGGTTAAACATAAAATGTATAGGTCACTCATGCTGAATAACAGTTGGTCAACTGTGGAGCAAATATAGACAGTACTGATCTATTGGCTAGTGTCATTTGAAATGTATAATGTAATTGGAAGAAAGGAAATGTACAACTGTGTGTGCCACAGTGGCAAGCATAAATAAAACCATATAGCAGATTTTGAATTATAGCCTAAGGCTGAAAATCCACTCAGACAGTTGTCTCAACTTCACTTCATATAACTACCAGACAAGTTCATATAACTGGTAAGTCAGATAAAAGTTGAAACAGACTCCATGAACAGTTATTTTTGCATTACACTCTCTGGTGTCACATGTCATTTAAAGTCTCGTTTCTCTGGTTTCTCCAAAACAATAGGCAAATATTTCAAAATGTATACAGATCTTTAAAATATGTGTTATTTTTCAAAAGGAAGTTGTAATATACAATTTTGTACTCAATTTTTCCCACAGACGAGAGCTGAATTTTCAGATAAGTTCAGGTGTAGGTACATACACACACAAAATCAACATATTTGCTAGCTAAATCATCAGAAAATATGTAGATCAAGAGATATACCTATCTGAAGGGGACTGCTGCCTCCTGCAGCAAAGCTGCAATTTTACCAAAATGGAGGGATATGTGCGAGCATATGCTAACCCCAAATGTTGATCATGCGCCATGCTACACACCATGGGAAGGTGATGCGCCATGCTACACACCATGGGAAGGTGATGTCGATGTCTGAAGCAGGGTCATGCATGCACATTTATTTCAACCTCATCTTTGTAATTTTGAACAGTATGCACTGAGGTTCTATGCTGAGACTTAGGAACATGTGATAAAGACAAAATATACAAACATACATTTGCTAGCACAATGCATAGACTTTTTTTCACACTTTTACACTATGCCTTGTCATTCTTACAAGACAGGCAAACTTTAAAGAAACAGTATAGATTTATTAAATAATAAAAAAAAGTTGACGTTTATTTATTATAAGTCTCTCCCCCTTTTTTTCTATTATTTAACTCTGAGACTACCTATTATAAAAGTCTTTAAATTATGTTTTAATACTGATCCTCTGAAACAACAGTCCCCACTACATCTTTGGATTCAATGAGAGAGCTCCCAAAGACATAGGTTTACAGCTGTGTGCTCAGAATTTGCAAAAAGGTAAGGTGTGGAATGGGTATTTTCTTATATGTATACATTTTTGTCATGCTTAATAAAACATGATGCACCATAAGCAAGAGTTAAAATTTCTGCTGTAGTGGCTTTCATGTTGAGATAGTTGCAATTTTATATCAAGTTGGTGGTATTCGCCTTATAGGTACCAAATACAGTGTGTATACTTTTAATACTATCTTACCAATGTTTCCCAAACAATATAAAAGTGCTTTGACAGCAAGTCATATTAACATTTAAATGATTAGGGGGGAAACGATCAGCACGGTCATGGAACATATCAAAGACAACAAGGGACTATTAATTACAATTTAAAAGTAAAGCACTGGAAAGAGTAGAAAAACAAAATGGGAAATCAAAACCAACGAGAAGTCTAGACAAGTTTGACGCAATGCTTTAAAATAAAGGACACACCTTAGACCATAGGACTTAATTCACATATGCTATGCATGAACAAATGAGATAAATATAAAGTGCATTCACTTTTATTCTCCTTAAATCTGAGAAAGTGACACGTAAAGCCAAACACACTAAAATAAAATTATAAATATAAAAATTTTGGTATCGGCTACTTAGACAGTATTAAACTGGAAGGTACGTATCAAATGTAATTTGGGGAAATTATAATCCTATCAGCCAAAAATAAGACAGGAAGCATTACATATAAACCGTTGATCAAATTTAGCATTTTTCCTTTTTATGCTACATAACCATGGCACAATAAGTATGTATATTTTGTGCACATACACACACACAAACAGTTGCTTTTGCAAACCCATCACATAGTAAAATGTAGATGTAAACTTATTTGGAAAACATTCCACAAAGGCACTGGTTCTTTATGTTTCAAGGCAAACAGAACTTTATAAGTGACAAAGAATGCCTGTGTCCAGCCCAAACTGCATAAGGATCCAAGGATGGTGCTTTGGCTAGTCAGGAATAGGTCCTAATGGGGCTTGATTGCCATGCAAGTAGATGGCAAGGCCACTCACTGTGTATGTATTTATTCTCCTCTACATATACACACACCAGTCCTATAGTTGATTCCAACAATACATGCCACCAGTCCAAACAGGAGCCATAGATGTGTATGTCATAATAAATGCCCACCAGTTCTAGAGGCGCCTGCATGCCTATCACCACTATTGACTATATGCCAAGCAGTCCTAGACGTGGCTGCAAATCTACAACCATATCAGTCCTAGAGGACTGCACACAGCAGTATTCACTGAAACACCACAATAACTCCGAGTTCGACCGCGTCCAACACCTACATGCCCTGGGGATCTTTCTGCATGTATATGAATGCTGGAGGGTTCATGCACGTGTAAACAGGCCCAGGCTGAGCTGGGCAGGGCGACCCACTAGTTGCCTTATTCTGCAGCCCTTCACTCTTAAACTTTATCCCTTAATCCGACATGCAAACGATTAAAGTCTTCATTTTCCCTCCTTCCCATAGGTTTGTTCTCACCAGTCTTTCTTGCTTCTCTTTTTCTTCGGTCCCTTCTGTGTATAGCCTCTTCCCCTTTCCTCTCCTCCAGCCTTCACATGCTGAGGATCCCAGGAGGTGCCATGATGCAGTGAAGAGACACGGGGATCCGAGCAAGCCCGGAAACGGCCGAGATTTGACGAGGAGAGCCGACTAGCAGCGGAAATAAGCGAACACCTAAAGTTTGGTGTCATGAGAGCCGAGTGCTGCCGGAACTTTAGAAACCAGATGACGTCACTATGCATTGACGACAATGACAGTCCTAAGATTTAGGGCTTTATTCACGAAAGAGGGAATTGCAGGGAATTTCAAACTTTAAATATTTTTCCCAACACGCCAAATTTGAATTTTCCTGCTATTCTTTCTTTCATTAATAAAGCCCTTAGTGTGATGGGAGTTTATTTTTTTATTAGAACTTCGTAATGAAACTGTAAAATCACCGTGTCGCATTTTAGTGAGGTACAATTATTATAGAGACTTGAGTGGACTCTAAGCTAACTAGGAGAAAAAAGTTGTAATCTACACTGTTTTTACTTTTTTTAACCCTTTAGTAGAGGCACATACAGGGCCGGCCTTAAGTGTTTCGGCGCCCTGTGCGGGCTTCACCCGTGGCGCCCCCATCTCTTTTACCCCCCCTATGTATGTGTCTCTCTCCCTTGCCATGTCTGTCTCTCTCTAACTCCCCTATACCTGTTCTCTCTCTCCCTCTGTTCTGTCTCTCTCCTCCACTTCCTCTGTTCTGTCTCTCTCCTCCACTTCCTCTGTTCTGTCTCTCTCCTCCACTTCCTCTGTTCTGTCTCTCTCTCCCCCCCCCCCCTGTTCAGTGTCTTTCCCCCTCCCCTGTTCTGTCTCTCTCCCCCCCCCTGTTCTGTGTCTTTCCCCCTCCCCTGTTCTGTGTCTTTCCCCCTCCCCTGTTCTGTCTCTCCTCCCCCCCACCCCCCATCTCCCTGTTCTGTCTCTCTCTCCCTCCCATCCCCCTGTTCTGTCTCTCTCCCCCTCCCCCTGTTCTGCCTCTCTCTCCTCCCCTTCCCCTGATCTGTGTGTCCGTCCCCCCCCCCCCCCCCGGTCCCCACCCATGAGCGGTGGGTCGGGACCACAAATAAAGTGACTAGGGGTGCCCAGCCCCTAGTCACTTACCACCCCCCCCCCCCCCCCCAATAAAATAAAAAATTCCTACCTACCCCCCCCCCTCACCCTAATAATAGTGAGGGGGTGGGCATTAAGCTAACCTAAAAAAAAAAAATTATACTTACCATTTGAAGTCTTCTTTCTTCATTCTTCTTTTTTCTTTCTTCAGCCCCAAAAAAGGACAAATAAAAAACCATAATACGCGCCACAAAAACAAAAAAAAACGAGCGCAAAAAAAAATCCATGGGTGAAAAATAATCCATCTTCTTTTTTCTTTCTTCAGCCCCAAAAAAGGCCAAATAAAAATCCATAATACGCGCTGCAACTGTTAGAAAAAAAAAATCGCAGCGCAAAAAAAAAAAAAAAAACAACTTCGCCCATGGAGGGCCCGTGCAGACTGAGCTCTGCAGGGCGGGGGAAGGCTTATAAAGCCGTCCCCCGCCCTGCAATTAAGCTCAGAGCACTCTGAGTGGTTGGATTTTCCCATGCTGTGTAAAATGAAACAGAGCACTCTGATTGGTTGGATTGAAATCCAACCAATTAGAGTGCTCTGAGCTTATAAAGCCTTCCCTCGCCCTGCAGAGCTCAGTCTGCACGGGGCCCTCCATGGGCGAAGTTGGATTTTTTTTTTTCCACTCGTGGATTTTTTTTTTTTTTTTTAACAGTTGCAGCACCTATTATGGATTTTTATTTGGCCTTTTTTGGGGCTGAAGAAACAAGAAAGAAAAAAGAGGGAGGATTATTTTTCACGCATGGATTTTTGATTTTTTTTTTCGGCGCATATTATGGTTTTTTATTTGGCCTTTTTTGGGGGCTGAAGAAAGAAAAAAGAAGAATGAAGACCTCAAATGGTCTTTTTTTTTACAGGTTAGCTTATTGCCCACACCCCTCACTATTATTAGGGTGAGGGGGGGTAGGTAGGAATTTTTTATTTTATTGGGGGGGGGTAAGTGACTAGGGGCTGGGCACCCCAGTCACGTTATTTGTGGTCCCCATCCGCTCATGGTCCCCACCCCCAGGGGTAGGTGTGTCCCCCCTCATTCTTGATAGGGTCCCCACCCGCCAGCCATGGGTGGGGACCGGGTGGGACACTAGGTCCGCCCCTCATTCTTTTTAGGGTCCCCAACAGCTGTCCAGTCACTAGTAATTTTACATTTAAGGCGATATTAATCGCCGAACCCCGAACTCCAACCCGGTCATACAGTGGAATGTCCGTGTTCGGGTCTGGGGTCCAAAAATCGTAGTGTTCGGTACGAACCCGAACTTTGCGGTTCGGGTTCGCTCAACACTAATCATAATTTTTAAAAAGCAATTTACATGTGAATATATACAAGTTGAACTTTTTTCCTATAGGGTAGTCTTATATTCAGGCTTTTAGTTTTTTTCCTAAAGGAATATCCAAAGTTTGGGGGGGTCGTCTTATAATCAGGATAGTCTTATATTCGAGCAAATACGGTAATTCATCCAAAACCACGAACCACAACACCTAGCCATACAAATTAAGTGAGTAGGGTGCTAATCCCTTAGTGACAAGACCTTCTGACCGTGTCTTTCCCTTGGTAACAAGGGCTGTTTTGACATTCCTGTGGTGTTTGCAGGGCCGGCCCTGTAATGGGGCAGAGTGGGGCAGCTGCCCCAGGTGGCACCCTAGTAGAGGTGGAACTTTGCTGCTCCATGCAGCAGTCTTTTTCTTCTTTTTTTTCCTGTGTCAAGGGGAGCTTAATTGAAGGAGGTCTCAGGCAATCAGGTGAGACTTCTCAAGCCTCCCGTGATTGACTGAGACCTCCTTCACGCGGAGCTCAAAGCAAAGAGATGCCTGCAGCAGGTAAGGTAAAAACTGATAGTGTGTGAATGTGTGTGTATGTCAGTGTGAGTGAGCGTGTGTGTGTATGTCAGTGTGCAGGGACGATCCTAGGGTCACGGGTGCCTGGGTTCAGGTTTTCTTTTGGCACCCAAAGGTGGGCGTGGTGATATTATGAACTCCTCCCCTTTAGACATTTCTGTTCCAGACATGCCCATTTCATTATTGGGGAGAGGGGGAGGAGAGCACAAATTTTTATGTAAAGGACCAACACAAACTTTTATTTTAAATAAAGATATATATTTTGCCATAATACTTTGTAGTGGTTTTATTTATTTCTATGATGCTCAGCCAGCAACATGGAAGACTTTTGGCTGGCTAGCAGAATCAGTTTTTACTTCCGTTCCCATGATGTCCATCCAGCCAAAGTCTGGCTGAGCATCACTGGAAAAGAAGTACACAAGGAGCGATAAATAATATTCCACCATGCCAGTCACTCACGTGTCTCTCTCTGCCTATGCCCTCGTGTCTTTCTTTCTCTTTCCCCATACCCTCATGTCTGTCTCTCTCCCCATACCCACATGGCTGTCTCTCTCTTCCCATACCCACATGTCTTTCTCTCTTTCCCCATACCCTCATGTCTACCTGTCTCTCTCCCCACTCATACCCAATATCTGTCTCTCTCTCTCCACCGATACCCAATGTCTGTGTCTCTCTCTCCACTCATACCCAATGTCTGTCTCTCTCCACTCATACTCAATGTCGGTCTCTCTCTCCACTCATACCCAATGTCGGTCTCTCTCTCCACTCATACCCAATGTCGGTCTCTCTCTCCACTCATACCCAATGTCGGTCTCTCTCTCCACTCATACCCAATGTCGGTCTCTCTCTCCACTCATACCCAATGTCGGTCTCTCTCTCCACTCATACCCAATGTCAGTCTCTCTCTCCACTCATCCCCAATGTCTGTCTCTCTCTCCACTCATACCCAATGTCTGTCTCTCTCTCCACTCATACCCAATGTCTGTCTCTTTCTCTCTCTCCACTCATACCCAATATCTGTCTCTCTCTCTCTCCACTCATACCCAATATCTGTCTCTTTCTCTCTCTCCACTCATACCCAATATCTGTCTCTCTCTCTCTCTCCACTCATACCTAATATCTGTCTCTCTCTCTCTCTCTCTCTCTCCACTCATACCTAATGTCTGTCTCTCTTTCTCTCTCTCCACTCATATCTAATGTCTCTCTCTCTCTCTCTCTCTCCACTCATACCTAATGTCTGTCTCTCTCTCCACTCATACCTAATGTCTGTCTGTCTGTCTGTCTGTCTCTCTCTCTCTCTCTCTCTCTCTCTCTCTCTCTCCACTCATACCCAATGTCTGTCTCTCTCTCTATCTCTCTCCACTCCTGCCCCCATGTCTCTCTCTCTCTCTCGGTCTCCACTCCTGCCCCATGTCTGTCTCTCTCTCGGTCTCCATTCCTGCCCCATATCAGGCACTTTTCAGTGCTTCCGGTTTCGTCCTTTTTTTTCAGGTACTTCCGGCTTCGTCATAAAAGTCACGGCGGTCGTGCCGGGCCGCATCGCGCAGACATCCTCTGCTGCCCCGCTAGCCACCAGGGAGAATCGGGCAGCTGGGGGATGTCTGCACGATACGTGCAGGCATCCTCCATGCTGCCCGACACGGCAGTCTGTTATGACGGACCAGCTGTCAGTGTCGTGCAGACATCTCCTGGCTGCCCCCACTAGCCACCAGGGATCGAGTTACAGGTGAGGGGGAGGGAGGGGGCAGAGAGACAGGGGGGGGGGGGGGGCAGAGAGACAGGGGGAGGGGGGGACAGAGCAACAAGGGGAGGGAGGGGGGAAGAGACAGAGCAACAAGGGGAGGGAGGGGGAAGAGACAGAACAACAAGGGAAGGGAGGGGGGAAGAGACAGAGCAACAAGGGGAGGGAGGGGGCACAGAGTAACAAGGGGAGGGGGGGAGAGAGAAACAAGGGGGGGGCAGAGGAGAGGGGGGAGTCAAAGGGAGGGGGAGAGAGAGACAACACTAAGGGGGGAGAGAGACAAAGCTGGGGGTAAGGGAAAGAGAGAGGCAGCATTGGCACATAAAAGGAAATAAAAACAAGAAATGCATTTTTTGATATACTGTATTTTCTGGCGTATAAGACTACTTTTTAACCCAGGAAAATCTTCCTAAAAGTCGGGGGTCGTCTTATACGCCGGGTGTAATCTTTTTACTTACCTCGTTGCTGTTCTGCAGGAAATCGCACATTACTTGTAGGTGTATGCTACAAGCCACCAAATATTAGCATTGATGGAGAAAATCAGCTTTTATTACAAATTGAAAAGGCTGCAAATCTGAATGAAGTTCTAATCATGGGAGATTTTAATTACCCAGATATAGATTGGAATTGTGGCACAACTAGTTCCTCTAAGGGCAGCAAGTTTCTGAACCTGCTTAATAACACATTTATGGCACAATTAGTAGACACCCCAACTAGAATGGATGCCTGTCTGGATTTAGTAATAACAAACAATGAGCAGCTTATCTCAAACATCAAAGTAAGAGAACACTTGGGCAATAGTGACCATAACATGGTTTCGTTTGAGACTAAATGCAAAAAAGCAAATTGGTAACTACGCCACCAAAACACTTAATTTTAGAAGGGCCAACTTTGATGGACTAAGGGCATCAATGGAACATTTAGACTGGGAACGATTGTTTTCTGGACTAAACACAGAAGACAAGTGGAATGCCTTTAAGCACACATTACAAAAGTACACATCCCAATATATACCTTTGGGAAACAAATACAAAAGACACAAATCAAAACCAATGTGGCTTACCTGTACCGTGAAACAGGAAATGCAAAACAAGAAAATGGCATTCAAACATTATAAAAGCAAGGGATCAACATTATCATTTATAAAATACAAAGATGCCAACAAAGCCTGCAAAAAGGCAATTAAAATGACTAAATTGGAAAACGAGAAAAGGATTGCTAAGGAGAGTAAAATTAACCCCAAAATTTTTTATAAGTATATAAATGGAAAAAAGCTAAAGAGGGAAAATGTTGGGCCCTTGTTATCCCAAATGGGAAATTTGGTAAGTGAGGACAGAGAAAAAGCAGACATTTTAAATACTTTTTTTTCTTCTGTTTATACTAAGGAAGAACAGATGGATGAGCCCCTGCTACCGGAAGTTACGGAACAGTCACCACAAACATGGGATTGGCTGACACAGGAAAAAGTGTTTATGCAATTAAACTCTGTTAAGATAGACAAGGCCCCAGGGCCAGATGGTATACACCCAAGGGTCCTTAGAGAGTTAAGCATAATTCTGGCCAGACCAATATTTATGATCTTTAGGGATTCGTTCAGTTCAGGTATAGTGCCATCAGACTGGCGAAAGGCGGATGTCATTCCAATATTTAAAAAGGGATCAAAATCTCTGCCTGGTAATTATAGGCCAGTGAGCTTGACATCTGTAGTGGGGAAATTATTTGAAGGATTGCTAAAGGTGTACACTCAAGAATACATCTTGAATCAGAATATAATTAGTAAAAGTCAACATGGTTTTATGAAAGACAGGTCTTGTCAAACAAACTTAATAACATTCTATGAAGAGGTCAGTAAAAATATAGATCTAGGTGTGGCAGTTGATGTGATCTATTTGGATTTTGCTAAAGCATTTGATACAGTTCCACACAAAAGGTTACTCTACAAATTGAGAGAAATAGGATTGGGGGCAAATGTATGTATTTGGATTGAAAATTGGCTAAAAGATAGAACACAGAGGGTTGTTGTAAATGGTAAAGCTTCAAATTGGACCAGGGTAGTGAGCGGAGTACCTCAGGGGTCTGTTTTGGGACCTCTTCTTTTTAATCTGTTTATTAATGATCTCCCACGTTGTGCTGAGTGCCATGTCTCAGTGTTTGCTGATGACACAAAATTAGGTAAGGTAATAAAGACTAATCTTGATGTTTTTTCTTTACAGGAAGATTTGGACAGAGTAGGGAACTGGGCAAGAAAGTGGCAAATGAGGTTCAATATAGACAAATGTAAAGTTATGCATTATGGGAAAAATAATAACAAAGAAACATATACGTTAAATGGTATTTCCCTGGGGAAAACTACTAACGAAAAGGATTTAGGAATCATTGTAGATAACAAACTTGGCAACAGTGCCCAATGCCAGTCAGCAGCTGCAAGGGCCAATAAGATATTGGCATGTATAAAACGAGGTATAGATTCACGGGAGGAGGACATCATCTTGCCTCTTTACAAATCAATGGTAAGACCTCACCTTGAATATGCAGTACAATTCTTGGCACCAGTGCTTAAAAAGGATATTAAGGAACTAGAAAAAGTGCAAAGGAGAGCTACAAAATTAATAAGGGGATTGGAGGATCTTAATTACGAAGAGAGACTTAAAAAATTGCATTTATTTACTTTAGAAAAAAGGCGTCTTAGAGGGGATATGATAACATTATATAAATATGTGCAGGGCCAATATAAGGAGCTCTCCAGGGACCTGTTCATTAATAGAAATGTACAAAGAACAAGAGGTCACCCCCTGAGACTGGAAGAGCAAAGATTTCATAGGCAGCAAATGAAGGGATTCTTTACGGTAAGGACAATAAAATTATGGAACTCACTGCCAAGAGAGGTAGTGCTATCAACCACAATAGATGCATTTAAGAATGGTCTGGATGTTTTTTTAGAAAAGCAGAACATACAGGGGTATTAATAATAGAATGAGCATTAATAATAGAGATTTTTGATCCAAGGAGAAATCTGATTGCCCTTTTGGAGTCAAGAAGGAATTTTTTTCCCCCTAGGAGGCAACATTCAAAAAAGCTTCCTTAGGGGTTTTTTTGCCTTCTTTTGGATCAAAACGCTGAAATGATAGGTAGAAGGGTTGAACTTGATGGACTTGTGTCTTTTTTCAACCTAAATTACTATGTTACTACTATGTAATTACTATGTTACTTTATATAGTGTGTGTGAACTGGTGTATGTGTAAAAACTAAATCTGTATAAAAAGGGAACATGAATATATATCAATTATGCTTAAAAAACATGATTAAAAAATATTAAAAATATTCAATTAAAGCTTTTAACTCAAAATCTACATTGATCCCATGGGGTGTTAGGGTCTTTAAATTATGGATCCAGAAAGCCTCTTTTTGTTGAAGTTTTTTTTAACCCTGTCTCCTCTCCTCCAAGTGTTAGGTATAGTTTCAATGCCTATAAATCTAATATTATCTGTATTTCTCAATTTTTTTCTCAATCAGGCCTAGGTGTTCTAGAATCCTCACTTTCAGGGGTCTTTTTGTTTGACCTACATACTGCAACCCACAGCCGCATTCTATAAGATAGACGACATGAGTGGTGTTGCAGTTGATGAAGCTTTTAATCTTATAGGTTTTACCTGTAGTCTTTGACCTAAAATCTGTCGTTTTTCTAGTTTGGGTCATACAGGTTTTACAAGTGCCACATTTAAAAAAGCCTTGACTTTTGTTTTTAAGCCAGCTGGAATCATCTGTTTTGGTTACATTACGAATAATGCTAGGTGCCAATTCAGATTTGAGATTGGGAGCTTTTTTAAAAAATAACTTTTGGTCTGGAAGAAGTGGGCTTAGAATTGTGTCCCCTTTTAGAACATTCCAATGTTTGGTTAAAATATGTTTGATCGACGATGCTGCAATATTATATTCTGAAATAAAAGCTGTTTGAAACATTGTCTGTTGGGATTTGTCCTTATTACTGACCTTTAGAAGTGTAAATCTCTCTAAATTTTCCACTTCATTTTCTG
The DNA here is from genome assembly GCA_036172795.1 of Pelodytes ibericus. Classification (NCBI taxonomy): domain Eukaryota; kingdom Metazoa; phylum Chordata; class Amphibia; order Anura; family Pelodytidae; genus Pelodytes; species Pelodytes ibericus. The sequence continues at coordinate 34,400,040 of CM069863.1, forward strand.
CTTTGTCTAAAAGTTGGGGGTCATAATTTTTCTCCAACGAGCATACTAAGGGGCAATATCCTGGCATATTAAATGGCATATTGGGGGCAATATCCTGGCATATTAAAATGGCATATTGGGGGCAATATCCTGGCATATTAAAATCGCATATTGGGGTCAATATCCTGGCATATTAAAATGGCATATTGGGGGCAATATCCTGGCATATTAAAATTGCATATTGGTGGTAATATCCTGGCATATTAAATGGCATATTGAGGGCAAAATCCTGGCATATTAAATGGCATATTGGGGGCAAAATCCTGGCATATTAAATGGCATATTGGGGGCAAAATCCTGGCATATTAAATGGCATATTGGGGACAAAATCCTGGCATATTAAATGGCATATTGGGGGCAATATCCTGGCATATTAAATGGCATATTGGGGGCAATATCCTGGCATATTAAAATGCCATATTGGGCTTCAAAGTTCTTTATTTGAAAGTTAAGTTTTTTTTCCTGAAATTTCCTTCTTAAAATGAGGTGCGTGTTATACGCCGGTGTGTAAATTATACGGTAATTATTGATGTCTACTTTCTTGAAGAAAGTTCTGGATTTAAGTGAGCCATTCTCTGTATAAAAAATTACATCTAAGAAATCAATACATTCTCTGCTAGAACTGAAGGTAAAATTAAGACCAAAGTTGTTGTTATTAAGATATGTCTTAAAGAGTTCTAGGTCCGAATCTGTTCCCTTCCAGATGAACAAAATGTCATCGATATACCTTTTCCATAGGACCAGATCTGCGTCAAAGGGGTTGGTGTCTCCCACATGGAGTGACTCCCAAATACCCATAAAGATGTTAGCATAACTTGGCGCAAATCTGGTCCCCATGGCTGTACCGCATATTTGGAGAAAAAATTCTCCCTCAAAAAAGAAGTAGTTGTATTTCAGAATGAAACTGATATCCTTAAGGATGAACTCTCTCTGTTTCAAGTCCATTTCTCCTTTCTCTTGGAGCATTTTGTCAATTGCATCCAGACCCTTATTGTGTGGATGTATAAAGGGAAGATACGTCTGCAGAAACTAATATGAAATTTTGTTCCCACATTAGATCTGACAGTTGATTAAGAATGTCAGTACTATCTCTAAGGTAAGAGGGGATGAATTTCATATAGGGTTGTAAAAATAAGTCAACATAGTGTGAGAGGTTACATGATAGAGAATCAATGCCTGAGATGATAGGACGTCCAGACGGCCTTTCCAAATTTTTGTGTAAAAATATGGGACTATTGGATTGGTTGGAAAAAGAAAATCATATTCCTGTTTAGTGATTATTTCCTCTCTCTGTCCTTTATCTAGAATACTTTGTAAAATGTATAGAAATTTGAAGGTAGGGTCTCCTTGGAGTTTTTTTTTATATGTAGTGGGTTCATTTAGGATCCTATATGCTTCTTCTAAGTAGTATTCCCTACTTAGTAGGATAATCCCCCCACCCTTATCGGCCTGGCGTATAATCATAGAAGAATTCTCCTTAAGTTCTTTCAAAGCATCTCGGTCTTGTTTAGTCATATTATTTTTATGGTTTTTCTCGATCTCTAGGGATTCAAAATCTTGTATTATTAGTTTCTTAAACATATCTAAGTGGCTTCCATATTCTATTTTGGGAATAAAAGTGGATTTGCCTCTCAAAGAAGTGGTAGCTATTTTGGGAATGTTATCATTTGGTTCGGTTCCAAGATTTTCTCCTCTATTAGCAATATGGCTTCTATCTACTCCATCTTTTGATGCAAACAATTTTTTAATGGCTAGTTTCCGTAAAAATTTATTAGCATCTATGAAAAGGTTGAATTTATTTGGAAGTTTAGTCGGGGCAAATGTTAGACCTTTACTTAATACTCTTTTTTGTGGATCTGTTAGTTCTATTCCACTAAGATTGAATATTCCCATGGTTTTGGATAGGATGTTTGGATTCTTCTCCCCCCCCCCCCCCCCTACACCCCCTTTTTGTCTTTAGCCCAATCTTTTTCTTTTTGGTGCTTCTTCTCTTACTCGATCTGGGCTTAGATTTCTCGTCTTCCTCTTGAGGGATTTTCCCGATAATCTGGTTGTATTGAGGTTCTGTGTAGCTTTGGGCGTTCTTCTAAAAAAACGTCCTTATTTAGATCTGAGTTTTGAGATTTGTTGGTTTCTGATGGGACATGTCTCATAGGGCTAATCCAGCCATCATTCTGATCTGAGTTCATTCTCAACCTGACGGTTTCAAGTAGGACCTCTCGAGATACATTTCTCTCCTAATTGGAGTTTCGTTATAGTATTTCTCCCGAGTTTCTTTAAATCTACCCCATTTGTATGGTCTATCTCTTTCTTGTTGACTGGGGTATATATACATACATACACACAGAAACACACACATGCACACCTACACACAAATATACAGTCACACATGCAGTCAGTCACATACATACACACAGAAACACACACATACATGCACACACACCAGCAGTCTTTTTATTTTTAGGGACGGGGGGGGGGGGAGTTTTCTTCAGTTCCTACTGTGGATGACATACACAGAATGACACTCATACAGATATAAACAGTGACACACATACAGGTACATAGGGGCACACACTGACACACATGCAGACAAACAGATTCACATACAGAAATGCATGCAGATACATGGGTATCTGTTTGTATTCCCTGGGGTCTAGTGGTTGCCTCCCTGGCTGTCTCCTCCCGCACGGCGCTCTGTTATCATCACTGGGGCCTGGTTGTGCTCTTAAAGCGCAGCAGTGCTGACCGGGCCCCAGGAAATCTATTAAGTAGTGCCGGCACTAAAGGGATAACCCCCCCCACACACACACACAGTTATTTTTTTTTTTTTTTAAATCTAATCTGCGAAACAGTGCTTCGATTTTTATTTTTTTTAACACGGCGGGCCCCCCGTTTGGCCTGGGCCCTCGAGCAGTGCCGTAATGGTCAGTACGCCCCTGGTAAGAGCACACAGTCACCCTTACACACATACATTTACAGACACACCTTTATTAGGGCGAAACGCGTCCGTGGGACCTGTACTTTTTTCTGCAAATAGCCACCTTTGTCTTAATCTTTGGATTTGTAAAGACTTCCTTGTTTTTACTCGTTTTTATTATTTTTTGTTTTTATTCTCTCTGCATTGACCCTCAGAGAGCTACTGCTGAGCTGTTCATCTGGAGCAATCCATGTAAGATACTACTTGTTTTTATTATAAAATTAATATTTTGTATACTTACCCTACCTCCTGCTATTTTCTCCTTATACACTACTGGAAATTATTTGAGGAAGAGGAAACGAGTACCTGCAGCTGATGAACCTAGCCTACAGTTGATGAGCTCTATTTATCATGAAAGCTTTGTGAGTGCAACAGCTTATATTTACCACTTTCCCCTGAAAGTTAAAATTGTGCTACTCTATGCTTTGTGTTCTTTTTCTTTTGCAAATGTTCCTTGATCATTTACCATCTGCATAAGTGTGATCATCACTTCAGGCAAATATTAGCATTCCTTATTGCTATTTGTTTTGGTAGGGTTACTGAGTGCACCTACCACCTTTTCTGTGTGTTTTTTGTCTTTGTTCTACGTGTGAATGCAGGGAATCACACAGGCTGGTGCAGCTTGGTTATAGATCTAGCGCTAGAATTGATCTTTGTTCAAGTATCAATAAATGTAAGAGGTTTGAATTCCCTCTCAAAAGATCAAGAATGTTTAGAGAGCTGAATTATCTGGGAGCTGATATTTGCCTGATACAAGAGACACACTTATGTATCAATAAAAGCCGTATTCTTAACCACCCTAAATATCCCCAGATATACTGCTCTCAAAATAAATAAAAAAATAAGGGAGTATCTATAATAATTGGTAAAAATATTCCTTTTAAAATAGTAGATTGATTGTCAGATAAGACAGAATTCTGTTCCTAAAAGGAACGGTCGGAGAGGAAAAAATTACAATCTCAAACATTTACGCCCCAAACGATAAACAACATATATTTTTTAACATGGCTCTAAATAAACTGGATACTTTTGCGGAAGGCCTTATAATTATGGGTGGTGATCTGAACGTAGCACTAGATCCATTACTGGATACATAAACAGGAGTCTCTATCTTAAAATATACCAAGATAAAACAAATAAAACATAAAATACACGAGTTATAACTGATAGACATCTGGAGTACTCTAAATCCAAGTAAAAAGGAGTATACCTACTACTCACCACCCCATAAGAGATACTCCCGCATAGATTCCCTTTTTATATCTCACAGACATATGAATTTAATACAAAGAGCAGACATAGGAAATATTACATGGACAGACCATGCCCCAGTTTCGATAAACTTGGTAATTACGGGTGTGAGTAAAAAACAAACTAATTGCAGGATAAATGAATCCTTACTGAAATCTAATGAAAATGTGATAAAAATAAGATCAGAGATAACAAACTACTTCTCGGAAAACTTAAGAACAGAAGTACCAATACAAACTATTTGGGAAGCACATAAGTATAAGGGGGCAGCTGATAAGTATGGGATCATTTGAAAAAAAAAAAGAAACAAAATTAATAGGAATAAATTGGTGGAGGAGATAGCCCATATAGAAGGACAACATAAACTAAATATGGCTCCTAATATATATCAAAAACTGTTAAAACTTAGAACTGAATTGGGGGATCTAATGAACCTAAAGATTCAGAGAAGTAATAGTATTATCAAAAGTAAATATTTCGAAACGGGAAATAAAACTGGAAAACTTCTGGCCAAAGCATTAAAAGATAAAATACCTAGGAACTATATCTTTAAAATCAAAACCTCGGATAACATTTTAAATAGAACAGATCATATAGCCAAGGCCTTTAGACAATATTTCTATGACCTACAGTGGATATAAAAAGTCTACACACCCCTGTTAAAATGTCAGGTTTCTGTGCTGTAAAAAAATGAGACAAAGATATATAATTTCAGAACTTTTTCCAACTTTACCTATAAACTGTACAGCTCAATTGAAAAACAAACTGAAATCTTTTAGGTAGAGGGAAGAAAAAATATAAAAATAAAATAATGTGGTTGCATAAGTGTGCCCCCCCTTAAACTAATACTTTGTTGAAGCACCTTTTGATTTTATTACAGCACTCAGTCTTTTTGGGTATGAGTCTATCAGCATGGCACATTTTGACTTGGCAAGATTTGCCCACTCTTC
>CM069863.1:34410256-34420256 GCA_036172795.1 Pelodytes ibericus
AAATGAAAAAGGTTTAATTAGAGGAGACAGAGGCCAAGACAGCGTGCGAGAAGGAGGATTCATCAGCCCGGCGGACATCCAGACGGTAATGTTGGAAAAAGGTGGAAACGGATGACCAGTTCCCAGCTCCGCAAACAGTCGCCATTGAAGAACCAGCCTCAGCCGCCCATGAAGAGGAAACAGCCCTAGTGGAGTGAGCCTTGAGACCTGGGGGAATCGGCATACCACTGGAGCTGTAGCACTTGGATATAGCAGCCACAATCCAACAGCGTAGGGTGGAGACTGAGGCCGCCTCACCACGTCGAGAGCCCAGAGGAAGGATGAAGAGCCTGGAAGACTTCCTCAGGGAAGAAGAGGCGGTAATATAGAGGTGCAGGCAGCGCACCACATCCAAGGTATGCCAGCGGGATTCCTCAGGTGACGAGGGGTTCGGAAAAAACACTGGAAGAACAGTCTCTTGATTAAGGTGGAAGGCTGAAACCACCTTAGGTAGGAATTCCGGGACAGGTCGAAGGAGGGCATGATCCGGAGAGAAGACCGTGTACGGAGGGTCAACGGAAAAAGCCTGAAGTTCGGAACAGCGTTTAGCCGAAGTTACTGCCAGCAGTAAAAGGGTCTTCAGGGTCACCAACCACAGGGAGGCATCCTGCATGGGTTCAAAAGGAGGTCCAGACAAGGCACGAAGCACCAGAGGAAGGCTCCAAGGGGTCGTGAAGGAACGGGCCGGAGGACGGAGTTTGAGAACAGCCTTGAAGAAACGAATCACCAAAGGATCCAACGCCCAACGAACTGATGTGAGTGCAGACAGGGCAGAGACATGAACCCGGAGGGAGTTCAGACCCAAACCCCGATCCAGGCCAGCTTGGAGAAAAGCCAGGACATCAGGCAGGGAAGGTGACAGTGGATCCAAATCTCTACCCTCGGACCAAACCAGGAAGGCAGACCAAATACGATGGTATGTGGACGAGGTGTTAGGCTTCCGAGCCTTCAGCAGGGTAGAGACGACACCCTCTGACAGACCATGGGACCGCAGTGACTGCTGCTCAATCGCCAGGCCGCTAGTTGAAGAGAGCGGGGGCAAGGATGTAACACCGGACCCTGAGACAGGAGGTCCAGGCGAGGTGGGAGAAGCCAAGGGTCCTGGACGGACAGCCTGTTCGCCAGCGGAAACCAAGGCCTCCTGGGCCACCAAGGAAGGATGGCCATCACTTCTGCTTTCTCCAAACGCAATTTTCCCAGGAGTCTCGGAATGAGAGGGAGAGGAGGAAAGACATATAGGAACTCCTTGGGCCACAGGAGAGAGAGAGCGTCCACGCCCACGGGTGAGGAGCCCTGGAAAAAAAGCAAGGAAGCTGAGTGTTCGTGGGAGAGGCCATCAGGTCCAAGGCCGGATGACCCCACAGTAGACATAGATGATCGAATACCTGGGATGAAAGTTTCCAGTCCGTTGTATTGAGAGTGGTGCGGCTCAGGAAGTCTGCCATCGTGTTTTCCGGACCCGGAAGGTAAACTGCTGACAGGTGTTCGATTGATTCCTGAGCCCAGACAGCAATCGGCTCGAACTCTCGGCTGAGAGAAAGGCTCCTGGTACCTCCTTGATGGTTGATGTAGGCAACCGCACACTTGTTGTCTGTCTGGATTCTCACCCAATGATCCCGAATGGTTTGATGAAAAGCCAGCAAGGCCCTGTAAATTGCCCTCAGTTCCAGGTCGTTTGCGTGAAGACCACTCTCCGCAGGGGACCATTCTCCTTGGGCGTAGTGACCGTCCAGATGGGCTCCCCAACCATGAGCGCTTGCATCCGTCGTGACAACTTTGTAAGTGATGTCCGTCAGCGGAAAACCTCTCCTGAGATGACGGAACTCCAACCACCAGGTCAGATGATGAGAAGTCACCTCCGGTAAATACACTTTCTTGTCCAAGAAGGACCTGGGAACCGGGAGATGGGGTAGCAGTAGGGACTGAAGAAACCGGGTGTGCCATTGAGCCCAACGAACTAGGCCGATAGTGGAGACCAGGATCCCTAGAAGGGACATAAGTTTCCTGATGGGGAGCCAACCGGGAAGGACGACATTCTGGATAGCCAAAATCAGACGAGACTGACGGTCCGATGACAGGGAAACAGTAGCCGTGAGGGTGTTGAAGCACGCCCCCAAAAAGACCAGGGTTTGGGACGGAAGGAGTTGGCTCTTCGTGAAGTTGATTATCCAACCAGCTTCTTGCAGAAAAATCAACGCCTCGTCCCGCTGAGAGGTGACAAGGTCTCGAGAAGGAGCCACGATGAGAATGTCGTCCAGGTAGTGAAAAATTGTTAGGCCCCTCTTGCGAAGTTCTGCAACACACACCACCAGAACCTTGGAAAAGGTACGAGGAGCCGTACTGAGGCCGAATGGGAGGGCCCGAAACGGGAAGTGATCCTCCCCAATTGCGAAGCGTAGAAATCTCTGGTGCCGAATCTTGATGGGAACGTGAAAATAGGCATCTTGGAGATCGATGGAGACCATCCAATCGCCCGGGGAGATAAAAGGAACAATCGACCGGAGGGACTCCATCCTGAACTTTCTGACCATCATGGAACGGTTCAAAGCAGACAGGTCGAGGACCGGTCTTAGGTCTCCTGATGCTTTGGCGACAAAAAACAGGGGGGAGTAGTTTCCCTGGAAGCGCTCGAGCCCAGGCACAGGAATAATAACTTCGTCTCGGAGGAGGGACCGTAGAAATTTTCGTAGGATATCCTTCCGTTGGGGGTCCGTAGGAAGCTTGGTACGGACAAAAAGCGGAGGTGGAGGGGACCGAAACTCCAGGCTGTACCCGTCTTGAACAATGGTCCGGACCCAGGAATCCGTGCAAAAACTTGCCCAGACCACCGAAAAGGCCAGAAGACGAGCACCGACCGGAGGGGCCCGGGCAGGAAGGCCGTCATGACTGGAACGAAAGGAAGAGGCCGGGCGGGAGCGGGAACCCTTTGTGGCCCCGCGGAAACCGCCCCTCCATGCTGATGAGCGAGCCACCTCTCTGCCAGGACGGTATTGTCTGGAATCCCGAAAGGAGGAACGAAAATTCCGACGATCGTTCTAAACGGTTTTTGGAAGACGTCTGTGTTCTTGTGGCAAAAAAAACTTTTCTCCTTCGGCGGCCTTACGGATGGCATCATCCAAAACCTTGCCAAACAACAACTTGCCCTCAAACGGAATGGAGACCAGAGAGTTCTTAGAGGAGTTGTCGGCATGCCAATGTTTCAACCATAAAGCACGTCTGGCCGAAACCGACAAGCCCATGCACCTGGCCGCGAGCTTCAAAACATCCGAAGATGACTCAATAAAAAACTCAGTCGCCAGGTTGATGTTGGAGAAAGATTCCAGAAGCCGTTCTCTGGGAACCCCACTTTCAATGTCATCCTTTAGGTCGAGGATCCAACACTTCAGGGCACGAGAGACAGATGTCATGGCAACCGTAGGTTGGCAGATAGCACCGGCCGCAACATAGGCTCTTGACAAGGAGGCCTCTATTCGTCGTTCCATGGGGTCATGTAAAAGTGCCGGACCATCCAGGGGTAGGGATGAACGCCGGACCACCCGAATGACAGGGGCATCCACCACAGGAGGAGAAGACCAGGAAGAGGCATCTTCATCAGCCACGGGATATAATCTAGAGATCCTCCTGCCGGAAGAAACTTTACGATCAGGGTTCTTCCATTCGGTAGAAATCAATTCCTCAATGGAGCTATGAACCGGAAAGGATGGCCTTTTCTTATGTAGACTGGTGAAGTATTTATCCGCCGTACCCACCTCGGGAAGAGACTCAGTAATACCCAAAGTATTCTTAACAGCACCGATAAGGTGGTCAATAAGGGCAGGGTCCAGGAGAACGCCTGAAGCAACGTCTTCCTCAGCCGAAGAGCAATGCCCAAAATCCAAAGGATCTTCAGAGTCGGGCCGATCAGCAAACAAACACTCCTCAGTCAGGGGTGTATGCTGGACAGGGACCAGATTACCCAAATGTTCCTTCAGGCTCTTTTCAACTGCCTGATTAACTAGGTGTATCAGATCCGGAGAGGGCTCAGGGGGGCCGGCAGCCTGAGTCAAGCAGTCCCCACAAAGGCGTTTGCCCTCTAAAGGAGTAGCGTCACAGGCAAAACAGCGAGGGCGCTTCTCTGTTCTCTTCCTGGGATGATCGGATTCCGGTCTGGGGCTGGAAAAAACACCAGGGTGAGTAGGCGAAAGACACTCTTTAAAATGAAAAAATAAAAAATAAAAATAAAAACTCACCTAGATTGACGAGAACGAGACCTCTTGGATGAGGAGGACATATTAAATGCAAAAATACAAAGGGCAGGCTGAGAAAGAAAAAATACATAAGTACCCAAAAAAGAAACATATTAAAAGTAAGGAAAAACAACTCACAGAATACAAAGAAAAATACCTGAGGCTGGAGTAAGGCAGGCACAGGGAACAAAGGTCCATGGAAAAATGTTCTCTGGGAACCCTGAAAGGATAGGGCTGAAGCAGAAGCCCTTAAATAGAACAAAAAACGCCCTAAATGAAGAGGTGGAACGCATATGCGTTCCACCTGGCTAGAAAGGGAAAGAAAACATGATTGGAACGCATTTGCCGAAAAACGGCACTGAAAACGAGGCGTGGAACGCATATGCGTTCCAACGCCGAAAAACGGCACTGAAAACGAGGCGTGGAACGCATATGCGTTCCAACGCCGAAAAACGGCACCGAAAACGAGGCCTGGAACGCAAATGCGTTCCAGTGCCCGAAAATAGAAGGAAAAAGGCACAAAAAAGGGAGGGCTGGAACGCAGAAGCGCCCCAGAGTACAACAGAGAGGCATAGCCTCGAAAATAAAACGGAGGGGGGATAAACAGCCATGCCCAAGTGTAAAAAATGTAAAGGAAGGGAGATAAAACATCCCATACATACCAAATGAAGAACAGCAGGAATGGAGACCTCTGCTAATATCCCATACATCTCCAGTACCACTTGCAGTAAGCTTACGGAGGAACAGGGCCCAAACTTCACATCCAAATCATCTCCAGTACCATCCAGATGTAAGGGTGCGGAGGAATAAATATCCCAGGGAACCTTGAAATGACAGGAACCGGGCTTCGGAAAGAAAGAGGCTGAACTTTCCGGAAGGTGAGTAAAAAAGTGTAAAATAGAAGAAATAAAAACAAAATCTCAGGCCCAAAGGGCCCCGTCCTAATACCAATGAGGACAGAAAAAAGACTGAGGAGACAGGGGGCGGGGGCTCTCTTATAAGTTTGTTTCTGTCCTACCTACCTTGAGGGTGGAGCTAACCCATACGTAACTGCTGCCATGGTTAGCCAGGAAATATATATATATATATATATATATATATGTGTGTGTGTGTTTGTATGCGTGAATATATATATATATATATATGTGTGTGTTTGTATGTGTGAATATATATATATATATATATATATATATATATATATATATGTGTGTGTGTTTGTATGTGTGAATATATATATATATATATATACACACACACACACACACACACACACACACACATATATATATATATATATATATATATATATATATACACATACAAACACACACATATATATATATATATACACATACAAACACACACATATATATATTTGTGTACTGCACATTCAGAGGATACAGGGAAATGATAGCCCCAAGAATCCGTATTAACCTTGGTAAGTCAGTTGAGGTGTGCCGAAACTGACGTGAGGTTAGGCCTGTAAAGAGGGCCCACCTAGAAGAAATGTTAAATAAAGGGGTGTGGTGGGTGGGTCACTTCCGGAAACGTCGACGACAGGGAAGAAAGATATGGCTGTATTTATGTGATCCTGAATGTCCCTCCCACAACTCCAGGCCAAGCCTTCTATTTGTGTACTGCACATTCAGAGGATACAGGGAAATGATAGCCCCAAGAATCCGTATTAACCTTGGTAAGTCAGTTGAGGTGTGCCGAAACTGACGTGAGGTTAGGCCTGTAAAGAGGGCAAAAATGATAGAATCGTTTCCACAGAAAACACGAGTTTATTCCAGTACAAACATTATTTGGACATGTCATGGAAGGCCATACGTATCTCTTTCTCTGGGTCCGGAATGTACCTATTGTATGCTGCCGACTTCCATCTACCCATGTTTTTAATGATATGTGTAGAAACTTCATTACTTGAGGCCGCTGAAGCTGCCCCAATGCGGAAAGAATGACCAGTGAATGCTTGAGGGTTATGTCCTAGCCGGACCAACACTGTGCGAATGTAGTACATGAACTGTTTGGTGGTTAGGGGTTTCCCTTGGATAGCTAGCAGTGGAGCTGCTGGGTTGGTAGTGGCTTGGTGCTTTACCAACTTATCTAAGACCAGAACCGGACACCACTTGGTGGTAGGAAAGTACTTAACTTCTATTGGTGGGCCTGTTTGGCTAGTCTTGGTACGGGAAATGGATAAAACATAGTGGTCTAGTCTCTTGACCATGTGTTTGTTCTGGAGGCAGAGCATGGTATCTGTAGCTTTTTCCACGGAAAACTCTTTGGGTCTTAAAAACCCGTAGAAAGCTAAGAAAGCCGCGGCTTTTATCATTAAACTTGTGACTTGATCGAACGGGGTTGTGTTGAGAGTATCCGAGATACCTTTAAACAGCTTACTGTCTATGGGGAGTCTCTTGGTGGAAACCTTAGTTGAAGATCTGTGCACGCCTCTCAGCACGCTTCTTACTGGGTAGGTGTTTAGGAAAGGGGTTTTGTTGGGATGGTTGGTAAGCATGAAGTGTTGTATGCCTGTTAAATAGAGCTTGATAGTATTGTAGGCTAGTTTTAGAGAAAAATGGCAAAAGGTTGTGAAAGCAACAACAGTTTCAACCGAAAAGACATTTATTACATGAAAATCACGGACAAAATTATTAAACAGTTTGTATGCCCTAGCATATGCCTTTCTCGTGTTAGCAGACAGTCCTGCTTGAGTGAGAATCCTACTCTGCTGTAACTGGGGACTTAAAGCATGACTAGATCTTTGAAGCTTGGGGACTTCTTGGGCTGCAGGTCTGCTGAAGGATGAAACTTGAAAAACTCCTGCAAGTTCAAGCGTGAGAGAGCGTCAGCCGCGTTATTATGCACCCCTGGAACGTGGAAACAGGTGATGCAGAAGTGTTGGTTCGCCGCTAACCAGGTGAGCCTCCTAACTAAGCTCATTATCGTCAGGGATTGAGAGCGACCCTTATTAACTATTTCGCAGGTAGCCATGTTGTCTGAAAAGCACCTAACGGATTGACCCCTCCATTGTTTGCCCCAGACGTGTGCCGCTGCCACTATGGGATAAACCTCAAATAGGGCTGAAGTAGTTCTGAAGTTTTCGAGTGAAGTGGCCTCGACTGGCCAAGAGTCATACAGCCACTCGTCCCCGCAAATAGCCGCGTACCCTAGAGAACCTGAAGCATCGGTCCAGACTACAGGGGAATCCTCGGAAATAGGTGGCACAAACAGTGACCTGCCATTCCAAGAAGCTAGGAACAGCTGCCACATCTGTAGATTCGCTCTTGCTGATTGGTCGAGGGAAATAGTGGAGTTGTCGTCAGGGAGGCCGTGTAAAAGTGATAGAATTCTGGACACGAAAGACCTACCCTGAGAAATTATACGCATTGCAAAATTTAGAGAGCCCAGTAGCGACTCTAGCTGTTTCCTAGTGCAAGTGCCTTGTGCCGTGCAAGTGTTTATGCCTGAAAGTATGCGGTCTACTTTTTCTTGGGGCAGGCTGGCCTGCATGGAGGCTGAGTTAAGGGTAATGCCTAGGAAAGTAATTACTGTGTCGGTTTTATCTTGCGCCACAGGGACCCCAAAGTCTTTGAAAAGGGAGAGCATGTATTCAAGGCTGTTGGGTTTGTGTCCGTGAGGTTCGATGGTGAGGAAGTCGTCTAGGTAATGGATGACCACTGGATATCTGCCAGAGTTGAGCAGGAGCCAAGGAGCCAATCTAGGACTACTTTTGGACCCGAAGGTCAGTCTGGTAGCAAAATAATAGCTACCCTCCCAGTGAACTCCGTGTAGATGCCAGAGTGACTGGTGGATGGGGAGTAGTTTGAATGCGTTTGTTATGTCTGTTTTACTTAACCAGGCGCCCTTCCCGGCAAGAATAATCGCTTGTACCGCGTCGTCAATACTGGCATATTGCAGGAAAAATTCCTCAGACGGGATGAGGGCATTGAGGCTAGGCGTAGGTGCTGAATGTGGGGCCGAGAAGTCAATGATTAACCGCTTTTTATTGTTATATTTTCCTGTGTCTATCGCTCCAGGACGTGAACGGGGGGTGGCGAAAGGACCTATCATGAAACCGTTTGCAATTTCTTTGTGTAAAAGTTCGCGTATGCTACTAGGGTCTGTGAGTGCTGATTGTAGGTTAGGGCACTCTAAAATCCCTGTGGGGAGAGACACGAACCCTGTGTGAAACCCATTAGTGAAACCTGAGGTGAGAAATTCAACTAACGGAACAGATGGATGACTAGCCAGGTAGCGTTGCAATTTCGGAATGTTTATTGGAGTTGAGGAACGGTTGGGGTACAATCTGTTGGGGCACATAGTTTTAGCACAGAGAGCATATGTGTAACAGCCTACAAGCGCTGTAGTTGCACCCACCTGCATTGAAATTATTGCAGATTTATGTTTTTCCTAAGAACACAATTGGCCTGCCCAGTTTGTCTCTCACTTCCCTCTGAGAAGTGTTGGGCTGGTATCCTGTACTGGCGTTGCTGGTGGACGGGGACTCTAAGTTTTCGGGACAGAAGTTTACTGAGTGAGCCGCTGAGGAGCACACGGCGCAGGAAGGGGTTTTAAGACCAGCAAAATTTCTTAAAAACAACTCTGTGTCTAGTTGAGCCCAATCTGTTACTGCATTGAACTGGGACAGGGATGCCGCTGACCTGGCGGAAAAGGACTTGTGATAATCGTAAAACGCATGGCTGCCATACTTGTAAGCCAACTCCACCAGCTTATGGAGATATAAATCCAGTTCCTCTCTACGGAGCGGGAAGGCTGTACAAATTACATCCCTGTATAACCCAAACGCCAGGACAAACTCGGGGATATTAAGTTTCCTACTTAGCCTGGGGTCCCTGGCCTTCAAAACTACTGACAGGTCCTCGAAAGAAAAGGCCCTGTTTTCTACCACATCCTGCGAGGCCACTAGTAGTGATGCCAAGTTCACATCCTTCCCCTCTATGATGTCCCTCCTTAGTGTCTGCGGAATGAGGTGTATGGGGTTAACAATACTGGTAGCCCTCCTAGCTGGTGGCGGGTCATCCTCACCTCTTGAGGTAGAGGCAGGCTGAGAAACAGGTATCGACGCCTCTGGGATTGGTGTGGCATTGGACTCTAGGATATCCAATCTATTGTTAATGGTTGACACCGAGGCAACGAGGGAGGTCATCATGTTATGCAACTGAGCGAGGCTATTCTGCACACTGAACTCAGAGCTGGGGCCCGGCCTTTCATTGTCCTCCGTAACATTTAATAATCTGAACAGTTCTGCCTTCCTGGCTGTCGCTGGAAAAGGAATATTCCTTTTTTTAAGTTCTGACGTGATCTTTGGAATAGTCCATGAACGATAGCTGGGAGCCGGACTTGGTGGATTGCTTCGTCTCAGAGAGCCGGACCTGAGAGGAGTGCTGGTTACTGAAAAGTCTTCACCCTGTGTGGACTCGTTAGACATGCTAAGGAAGTGCGGTAGAAGGGGTAGGGTCAGTATAGGACGGTCGAGAAAAGGTATTGTCCCAACTTACTAGGTTAGTGCCAGGTGGCGAAATTGTATTAACTGGCTTAGGAAGGTGACAGGTGAGGTCCTTACTATTTGCCAAGTGGCTATGAGAGGCTCTACCTATGATTTGGCTCGTGGGGCCTTTGTGCCATTGAGGTAGGTGGCGGGGTGTTGGCCTCTCGGTGAGACTAAGAGATTGTAATTAACGATTGGCCGTGACTGGTGAGGCCCTGACTAAGAG